>JAWPHD010009657.1:0-101414 GCA_037043455.1 Cyrtodaria siliqua | reverse complement strand
GGTCAGTAACTGTCAATTTTTTAATATTATGCCTTAAAATTAAAATATACGTTATAATACATCTGAATATGTCGCTATAACTAAGTATGTGAGTGTGATAGAAACAGATCCGATACCAAAAGCTACCAATGACATACCCCTACTGACGCATAATCCTCTTTATATCAAATTTGTGAGGAACAGAGACAATGAAAAACATACATTTATTTGTGTATCATAACCTGCTATATTGGAAGTTTTCTTTAGAATATATTGTTTTATTAAGTTGTTTGTAGAGTTAATGTGTTAGTTAACCAAACGTAAACTATTTCTGATAAGAAATTGAGTTTTTTACCAAAGAGCAAAGGTATGTCACTATATTATGTCTGAATTGCATGAATCTGATAACACACATTTAGCAAATAGTTATGCAATACTGTCATACATTTTCCAACTCCAGGAGTGTATACCTTTTTTAAAATCAATATGAGCCTTCGTCCCCCAAGATGGTACCGACCACCCCACTTGGTGCATAGCCGATTATAGTGCATTATTTGGAAAAACAAGAAAAAAAGCTCCGAAACCTTTCAGCAGTATATAATTAATAGTTTTGCGATTTAAACGTGAGGGATATGGCCTACTGTATTAGATAATAATAGCTGTTCTGCACAATGAAAAATATAAATTAATATCAATAAAAATGCAGCTACTGACCCAAACAACTACAGAGCAATCGCATTACTTCGGGTATATCGAAATTGTTTGAAAAAGGTTTTACTTAACTTGACATAATTTAATTTAATCAAAAAGGTTTACCGCAAATCTGCACCCCCTGCAAGACGGGTTTCAAAAAGGATAAAGCTGTACAATGTAATAATGCCGGTTCTACTGCTGGAAACGTTAGAACGGTTTGTTTATTTGATTTATGGGTGCAAAGCAAACATTCGATCGCGTGTGGATCCATGGCTTATTATATCAGTATATATGTTTGGCATAAGACGCAAGTTGCTTAGAATCCTTTCTAAGATGTTCACAGGAATTTCAAGAAGAAGGGTTCTCTGTCATGGTCTACTGTCCGACTCTCTCAACATAGCGCAGGGTACCAGCCAATGCAGTATTTGGTCTCCGTTCCTCTATACTGTGTACATTGGTCAGCTTTTATATATCCTGGACACATCTGGACAGGGCATGAAAATGGACAATATTTCACTTAGTGCACCAACACAGGCAGATGACATCGTTCTTCTTTCGCTAACAAAACGTGGAATGTACGAAATGCTTATGATATGTACAGTAGCATGTACGCAAACAAATGGCGTTACCTTTATAATGCTTCAAAGTGTGCAGCAATGATAATGAGTAAACAGGAAAGACGTTTAGACAAACATAACTATGAGTTTAATTATACCAATACTTAATTAAGTGTTGTGAATGAATACAAGCACCTCGGTATTGTATATGAAAACACGGCCGATACCCCGCAAAACAATCAGCAAGGGGAACGTTTCTTTCACTAACAAATAGTGGAGTACATCCCAACGGACTCAATGCTAAAGTATACTCTATCGTTGTTCTACCAGGTGCACTATTTGGGTGCGAACTCTGGAACAGTCAGTATATCTACGTCAAACTTTAAAGTGCTTGAAGTTATTCAACATTTTTGCTTTAAATTAGCTCAGGGTTTACCCGCTTCCAAACACATTCCGATATGGTTACAGGAATGCTGGGTTACACGAATGTAGAATCTTACATCGACCATAAAATCTCAAACAAAATCGAGCGACATTGTGAACAATTTGTTTTTAAGAAGGCTGTTTCAGTACAAATCTAAGTGTTCTAACAGGAGTTTTGGATTCATTCCAGATGTTGTAAGGATTCTCTCTCGAATGATGTTAAGCCATGACTTTAACAAATTTAGAAGATTACACTAATTCCTAACGCCTGCCAAGGTATGGCAGTAGTATAGAAACTGGGGTTATCAGCACAGTTTTCCCCTCGGGGTCCCGTACATGACAAGTTGTCAAATTTGCTTGTCACGGCATGAAAAACAAGCTAAAATCACCAGGAAAAAACTGAGATCGAAACAAAAATCAGTTCCAAGGCGGGGTGACATCGTGCTGCCATGCACCTCCAATAAATTTAAAACTCGTTTTGCAAACCACGAGGGGAACACTTCGCTGACACCCCCAGTTTCTATACTACTCATAGGATAATTGATAATATGAGTTGACACTTTATCCCATCTAGATTCAAATCCAGCCGCTCTCTAAGGAAGCATAAGGGCGAACCTCTAATCGCTTTTGATGTGATTAAACAAAGTCAGAGGGAATCGAGCCTGAAATCGTTTTTTACGAGTGCGCTATTTACCCATTTTATACTTTTCATCGCAATCTTTTCAGGGAATATCCAGGTATAATTTCCTATAATATTTCGCAAAAAGGTTTGAAATGTAATCTAAACTATAGTATATAATGGAAAATCAAGAAATAACTTCTCAGCGAAAATATATACAAGTGACAGAACGTGAAATTGGAATGGTCGGATCAAATTATCTACCTAAATTTCTAGCTAAGGAAAATGCATATGACAGTTACTTGGTACCGGATATTTCAGAAGTTCGATACATAGAAGGTATTCTTGGGATGACAAAACTACGAGAAATACCGGGGATGTGTTACGTATTCGTTGATGATATATACATATTCGGGTATTTACAAAAAGATGACATACAAGAAAAAACAGGGAAAGTACTGTGCACAAGTCTGAAAGCAAAACAAGCAGTAGGCATCTTGAGAAATTGCATGCATAGAATATCCGCCAGTTATGGCAATGTAAAGATATGCACATCAGCAATGAAGAAAGATTCGCAAACATGGAAATCAATTAAGATATCGAGGGAGCTACAAAATTTATGGCATTGAACGCACGGAAGAAAATAAACCCTGGAAAATAAGTACACGGAGTATTCGTAGTAAAAATATATATAGCCGATATCCCATTAGAAAAAATAGAAGAAAAAAAGAAAGAATTTCTAGCGCAAGTGAATCAAAATGGAATGGATATATATTCGATAGATTACACAAAAGACTTTTCAGCCACCATGGATAGAAAAACTCTAGTAGAATATTTACAAAATCAAGGTGATGAAATCAAAATAGTAGATAATACAAAAGCTGTAGGAACAACGTCTGCACTTATACCAAAGTCATAGATGGAAAATATATACGACTGAAAATGTACAACAAGATAGTATCAACTTTTGAGGCTGGAGAAGTACTTCAAAGATTCGTAGGACATCTGGCAGATTATGTGGATTCTAGCAGCGATCGTCTTCAAAAAACATTTTTGCACCAAGATGTGCAAGACAGAGGAAATACTAGAGTAGAAATATCAATATACGGAAAACACGATCATATATCGGGGCCGAAACTTCTCCTTGAGATTGTACAAAAGTATAACAAACAACCTTTATTCTATATTCAACCAGCGAAAAAACAATGGCTCCTACTTGCAGAATAAATAGATAGATCTCTAGTGATTCTCGACAAAATACACAAACGAATATTCGTAGCATGGTATTGTAATACTCATACAGGAAGAATAGCGGGCACGACTTTCCAACCAAACCTTTTCGCGGGAAAAAGTGAAAGAATATTCGATATTACCATACGGATTCCGAAGTTGTCCAATATTTGTGCTATTGATCGAGAGAATAGATGAAAAAGACAATACATTTCTACTAGCTCCATTGGAATGCTATGTGAAAAATAATTATAGCCAGACTATTCTAGTCGACAATAAACCGACGAAATGTAGAAAAACAAAAATAGAACCGAATGAATACGTACCAGATAAGAAATATGTAGCATGGATATGGAATAGAAACCAGAAAAAATCGATATGAAATGGAAAAAACACATTTCCAATATTTCGACAAGAAACGGAAAGACAAATCTCTACCAACTCCAAATTGAAACGAGACAAGATGTTGCTAGATATCCTAGATGAAATACAATTACAATCTTGGAAAGAAAAAAATAAGGAAGTACAAGAAAAACTATGGAAAGAAAATATTTTCGAAATACAAAAAATATCTAAAGACCTAGAAGAGAAAAGAGACAAAGCAGAAGTTGCCTATGAAAAAATGGAGTATACCATGTATTCTTTGAAAGAAAGGAAAACAATAAAAATAGGAGATATACCCATAGGAAAACATAGACTCCGAGGATACAAAGAAATTAGGGGTTCATTTTCAAAATTCGTAGAACTGTTAAGAAACAAGTTTGGAGTACAACTGGTTTGCAAAAGATAATAGAAAAACTAGAAGCATTCTCGTATAACCATTGGCCATTTATTTAGTAAATGACATAATTGAAAAGTTATTCAATTCATATTTTTAGATTAAAACACTCATGTATAACATTCCGTGTATTTATTAAATTTGAATGAATAACATCAAAGGTGGGGGACGAATATAAACGCCACATATTTCTGAAATATCTACCTTAGCAGGTATTACAGCAATAACCCCATCCGCAACTGTAGAGTGAGACAAGTATGTGAACTGGAAATTACAATTGTTACATTCATGTATAAGCAATGATTAAACACATGTGAATATACTACATTTGACTAGATAAATTGCGATTTCGCTGTAAAAGTATACATAAAATTACTTTTCCTAAACATCTCAACACAATGAGTGTAATATCTTATGGACTAGACATACATTGGTGTATTAGACATACATTGTAATGAATTAAGAAAACAATATTAGAAGCTAACACACCCTTAACTTCTATAAAATCCATAATGTTACAGTATTGTTACAAACAGAATAGTTACACAGGAAAACATTTCAAGAGGCCCCTGTCCCCATAGTCTGTTTATCCTGTGTTGACATTATAAAATTACAGTACATGTACATGTATCTTACGCTAGATAAACATGGCAGAGACCCCTGACCCCATGCCATGATTATCAAACGTTTACAATGAACATAATAAAATTGTGTTTACATGGAAAATATACCTAAATTTATGAAAGAACACCTGCTTATATCTCCAAAACCGGAATTCCGATATATTTTTTAAAAACGTTTAAAAACCACCGGCCCATCAACTGTATGTTTTCATCAGCGATACCCAAATTTGCTGCGGTTGTAGCTGCACCTATACGGAAGCTGTGCCCTTTATAAAATTGGGTATTACAGCCTGTCCGACTTAAAGAACGGCGAAAGTTTGTGGTGAAAATTACCTAGAAACAGGAGTTCCTTCCATAAAGGAGAATAAGGGCCCAGTTGATGGTAGCAAATAAAGCATGAGCAGGGCATTGGTTTATGCTATCATTGCAGCATTGGATGTAAAGCTTTTGTTTACTTCCTTTGCTATGTTTATAATTAGACAACTCCAATTCCACTCCTACTAGTTTATTAGAAATCTGGTTAAACATAGCTGCCAAGTTTTTAGTGAAACAAAAGTCAATGAACAGTCTAATATCCTCCATAGAAGATGGTAATTTGTATTCTTTACCTAATGTTGTGTTAATGAATTGCTTATATACAGTAATTGCTGTCTGATAGGTTTGTTGACTTGACACGCCCAAAGCATTGTTCAACAAATCAGTAGACACACTTCTTAAAGAATCAAACTTTCTTCTTCTATGTCCATGGCCATTGGGTTCTGGAATGGACACAGCTGAAGGAATTCCCCCAATCTGCAGACGAGAAAGTTTGTCTGCTAAAATATTTGTCAGACCAGCATTGCGACAAGCTTGAAAAAGGAATGTTGTATCTCAAACATTGAACAACTAAACGTCTTACTAAATGTATGATTACTTTATCTTTTGATGTTTACTTATTGATAATATAGGCAACAGCTAAATTATCTGAATGAAGCATAATGTATTTGTTGTGGAGCTGTTATATGGTAAATGATCCATGAGTCTGGCCATTTCTTTGTAAACCACTGAAATCCAAGATGAACTGAGACAAAATGTTCTGAATTTTCAAAAGTTTGTCAATTGGTAGACGTTTTTCCATGGCATTAAAACTCAATTCAATACCAACAAATGGTAATGTGGTTCATGGTTGAATAGTTTTTTCGGCTTTAATTGGAATGTCTGAATTTAATAACGGATTCAAAAATGATCTGGATCAAGAGAACACTTGGTATTTTCTTTGCGGACCAACAAACAAAAAGTCATCCAATATATTTGCACAGCCATAAACCATAAGTTTATGTTCATCTATCCATTGTAGTGCATTACTAAACTCTTTAAACACATTACATGATAAACTAAGGCCCATAGGCAGAGTTTAGTCGTAATAAAAATGTGTCCTCTATACAAAAACCTAGCAATTCATAATCATTTGGAGAAAAGGGAACCAGTCTAAATGCATTTTCAATATTAGTTTTTGCCATTGAAGCACCGTTTCCGAATTATTGAATGAGATTAACTGCCTGGTCAATATTGTGATATTGTACAGAACATAGTTCTGGAGGTATGCCCTCGTTTATCGAGTTACCTTCTGGATAGGATAAATGGTGAATGACACGGAATTCATCAGGAGACATTTTAGGTACTAAACCCAGTGGAGAAACTTGAAAACAGGGAAAAGATTTTTCCTCAAAAGGGCCAGCAACCCTACCTGCACCAAACTCAGTTTGGATCTATTGTTTTAATAGATCAATATTGTCTCCGGCAGATTTTAAATTGTCACATAATCGGAACACTTCACCTTGAAATGTTAAACATTCACTTGCATTCTATAATTAAATTAAACTATTAGTGCCTTGAAGTTTGCATTAATCCTGCTCAGCAGTTACTAACACCAGGCGCTAAAAGCATCGATTTACAACCATGCTCAACAATAGCATGATAGTAAAGGATAACATATCCTAATATATAAATGTTTAATGGTTCCAAATGTATAAACACGTAAACACTAATTGTGGTAAATACATAAAATTAAATATACATAACATTAAATCAAACATGGTTTGACAACATGTGATACATAAGGATAACATATCCTTTATTTTTAACTGTATGGGTCCAAATGTATTAAACGTAAACACAAACTGTGTTTAATACACACAAACTGTGTTTAATATATAACATTGAACAACACACATGTATATACAATTATGTGATAACTAAGAATAACATATCCTTTATTTTTACTGTATGGTTCAAAATGTATAAAACGTAAACACAAACTGTGCTTAATACATAACATGGAATCACACAAATGTATTTACAAATATATGATAACTAAGGATAACATATCCTTTATTTTAACTGTATGGTTCAAAATGTATAAAACGTAAACACAAACTGTGTTTAAAACAAATATATTGAACATCACACAAAGGTATATACAATTATGAGATAAGTAAGGATAACATATCCTTTATTTTTACTGTATGGTTAAAAATGTATAAAACGTAAACACTGTGTGTAATACATAACACTGAACCACACCCATGTAAATAAAATTATGTGATAACTAAGGAAAACATATCCTTTAGTTTAACTGTATGGTTCAAAATGTATAAAATGTATATACAATTATGTGATAACTAAGGATAACATATCCTTTACTGTATAGTTCAAAATGTGTAAAACGTAAACACAAACTGTGCTTAATACATAACATGGAATCACACAAATGTATTTACAAATATATGATAACTAAGGATAACATATCCTTTATTTTAACTGTATGGTTCAAAATGTATAAAACGTAAACACAAACTGTGTTTGAAACAAATATATTGAACATCACACAAAGGTATATACAATTATGTGATAAGTAAGGATAACATATCCTTTATTTTTACTGTATGGTTAAAAATGTATATGACGTAAACATAAACTGTGTGTAATACATAACACTGAAACACACCCATGTAAATACAATTATGTGATAACTAAGGAAAACATATCCTTTAGTTTAACTGTATGGTTCAAAATGTATAAACTGTGTTTAATACATAACATTGAACCAAACACATGCATATACAAATATGTGATAACTAAGGATAACATATCCTTTATTTTAACTGTATGGTTCACAAAGTATAAAACGTAAACACAAACTGTGTTTAATACATAACATTGAATCACACCCATGTAAAAACAATTATGTGATAACTAAGGAAAACATATCCTTTGTTTTTACTGTATTATTAAAAATGTATAAAACGTAAACACAAACTGCATTTAATACATAACATTGAAGCACACCCATGTATATACAATTGTGTGAGAACTAAGGATAACATATCCTTTATTTTAACTGTATGGTTCAAAATGTATAAAACGTAAACACAAACTGTGTTTAATACATAATTACATTGCACCACACACATGTATATACAATTATGTGATAACTAAGGATAACATATCCTTTATTTTAACTGTATGGTTCAAAATGTATAAAACGTAAACACAAACTGTGTTTAATACATAATTACATTGAACCACACACATGTATATACAATTATGTGATAACTAAGGATAACATATCCTTTATTTTTACTGTATGGTTCAAAATGTATAAAATGTAAACACAAACTGTGTTTAATACATAACATTGAACCACACTTATGTATATACAATTGTGTGAGAACTAAGGATAACATATCCTTTATTTTAACTGTATGGTTCAAAATGTATAAAACGTAAACACAAACTGTGTTTAATACATAATTACATTGAACCACACACATGTATATACAATTATGTGATAACTAAGGATAACATATCCTTTATTTTAACTGTATGGTTCAAAATGTATAAAACGTAAACACAAACTGTGTTTAATACATAATTACATTGAACCACACACATGTATATACAATTATGTGATAACTAAGGATAACATATCCTTTATTTTTACTGTATGGTTCAAAATGTATAAAACGTAAACACAAACTGCAATTAATACATAACATTGAACCACACACATGTATATACAATTATGTGATAACTAAGGATAACATATCCTTTATTTTAACTGTATGGTTCAAAATGTATAAAACGTAAACACAAACTGTGTTTAATACATAATTACATTGAACCACACACATGTATATACAATTATGTGATAACTAAGGATAACATATCCTTTATTTTTACTGTATGGTTCAAAATGTATAAAATGTAAACACAAACTGTGTTTAATACATAACATTGAACCACACTTATGTATATACAATTATGTGAGAACTAAGCAAAACATATCCTTTATTTTAACTGTATGGTTAAAAATGTATAAAACGTAAACACAAACTGTGTTTAATACATAACATTGAACCACACACATGTATATACATTTATGTGAAAACTAAGGATAACATATCCTTTATTTTTACTGTATGATTCAAAAGGTAAAAAACGTAAACATAAACTGTGTTTAATACATAACATTGAACCACACACATGTATATACAATTATCTGATAACTTAGTATAACATATCCTTTATTTTTACTGTAGGGTTCAACATGTATAAAACGTAAACAAAAACTGTGTTTAATACATAACATTGAACCACACCTCTGTAATGTGAGAACTAAGGATAACATATCCTTTATTTTTACTGTATGGTTCAAAATGTAAAAAACGTAAACACAAACTGTGTTTAATATATAACATTGAACCACACACATGTATATACAATTATGTGAGAACTAAGGATAACATATCCTTTATTTTTACTGTATAGTTCAAAAGGTAAAAAACGTAAACACAAACTGTGTTTAATACATAACATGGAACCACACACATGTATATACAATTATGTGATAACTAAGTAAAACGTATCCTTTATTGTGATTATAAAGGGTCACATTGTCTTCACAACATGATAAAAAAGTTCTAAGCAGTCATGCCTAATACTTGAATATTACATGATTATCAAATAATTATGATAAAGACGAGTGACACCTACTTCAATACACACGTATAGGCATGCAGCAAGTAGGATGTCAAGTATGTTAACTACAAAAGTAGATAAAACACCAACGGATGTTTACCCCGAATTGAGATAAGTAAGAAAATAATTTATTAAGCAGTCACTAATTGGTTTAATGTACTGTTACCATGGATCTGCAGTATTATTTATGCTGTGTACGTTTTCCTATTATAGAAAGATCTATGTAACTGTGAAGACTTGAACTTAAAGTAAAAATCACAGCATTAATGTTCTGGAAACAGACTTACAGCAGTCAAACAGTTTCTTCATAACAGAACAGTCAAGTGAATAATAGTCTGGGAAATAATAGTACATAGACCACATCAATATACATATACAAATGTATCATTTACATTTACAGAATAATTATTCATAAAACAACAACCAACAGAATTCTAGAACATATCCTGGGAGTAAGCATTATATTTTTGAAGATGTTAAAATCCTAAAAAAAAATTAAAGTGTAAATTTTAACATACTTAAAGGCATGCATCTGCCTCAAAATGTTAGACTGAAAAGGAAAACAACATCTTTTGGAACAGTAGTATTATGAAAATAATTAATACAATAATTAATAATAATAGGAACAGAATTGAAAAACATAATGTTCATTTTTATTTCTGTAGCTTATAATCGAAAACAAATATGTTCAATTGTAAAAATGTCAATGAATACCATTGTAAAAAGAGATTTATTCATGTTACGGTTTCAAACAACGGAGAAGTGCTCTTCGAAAGTTTTTGAAATAGTTTCCGATTCCAATACTGTTTAGGTGCACACGTTGATGAAAACGCTGTGAGCTGGATCGTTCAAGGCTGTCAAACACCAAAAACAAATTGATGGATCACATTTAAGTTCTTTTAGTAATCTGTTTGCATCAAACAAACTGGTTGTACATCTCTAATGTCACGCGGTAAGTTCTTTCCCCTGGAAGCAGCTGGGCAGTTATAATATTATGTAAACTGTGCTTAGTTTTAAACATCTTGCATGTGTTTATAATCTTAAAATCAACCTCCTGAACAGAATCAATATTTAAACTAGGTTGCTTTAAATCATTCCCACCAATCTGTTTGTATGGGAGCTTCCGATGATAAAAACAGCCATTGTAACACAGGAATTTTCAAAAGGTTACTATTTACCGTCCACACAACGTAACATAATGAGTACGAAGACACATGTAGCGAAACAATAAAAGTGTTTATCACCTAAAATACAATAACCGAGAGGAACGAAGACAATATACGGCAATATCCAGATGAACGAAGTATGAACTGATCATAAGGACACGATTATTACCGTGAACGATACTATTCATAAAGAATAAACTTCGTTTACACGATGCCTTTCCTTTCTTTTTTTACTTTCCCTCACGATCAAAGGTGATGCGTTATATCTACAACAGCGTAGAAACCACTCATATTTTTTATATAAGCATTAGAAGAGTTAAAGCAAAACAACTTTAAACAAATGATTAGTATTGTAAGTAACATAAAAACATTTATTTAACAATAAATTAATATGAATTTTAGGCACTGCCTAAGACCGAGCAGAGCTCTTAAAATTTATACCCACATGATATATCGGATCGCATGTAAAATTTAACTTGTAAACCAAATATTTTACTCTTAATAATTATGCTATATTGTTGTGATTAAATACTAACCTATCTTATGTTTCTTGTCAATCAACATATGAGTAAATTAATTGACTATTCATAATTTCGATCATCAAAATCAGCTGACCAAGCAATGGCCTAGGCATTTGACACACCTCTAAATTGTGGTAGGTGGTAAACTCAAACTCGATCTTTATCATAGTTTGTTTGTTTGTATGGTGTTTTACGTCATTTTCAACACATGTAAGGTTATATACTAGTATGACGGTTGATTTTTTTTGTGTTGGAGGCATCCACCCACTTTTCCTGGGTAGAACCAGTACTGTAAACCTCCCGTCATCCGTAAGAATCGACACTTCCTCACTTACAAATCGAGCTCCCAGTGTAATTCGAACCCGCAGCGATGAGAGGTGAAGGTTTAGAATGCAACCTCGTTAACCATTCGACCACGGAGATGCTTCGTCTTTATCATAGATGTTCAACCAAGTTTATTGTAAAAGTTAAGGTATTTACGGTGTGATTTTTTTTAAAACCAAATTTTGAAAATTATCTTATTTTTACTCTTTCAACTCAAGAGGCACCTTTCCTGGGTTTATATTGTTTTCCAGATAGAATTATTTTGTATCAGACATATCTTTTTGGCAGCTACTACAAACAGTGTTATTAAACATTTTCAATTCAGTTCTTCTTTCTAGACAAATTTCGCATTTAGAAAAAACGTACGACATCTGTTCTATTTCAAAGGCAAGTATAGCACCCATAGCAATGTTGAATTTTTCATCTTTCTGTAATGGTGCAGCTTCTGGTATGTCATTTATTTGATATGTTTTGATAATATACCTTTTTTCCCGTTTATTTCTCATTTCCCTTTTCTTTGATTTTAACTGTGTTTCGTTTTCAAGAGGTTTTGATTCCTAGTTTCCTACATAAATATTGGATGTCATTGGTTATATTAGAGTTGGAATTTGAGCCCTTATTTGGTTCAGAATATGGTGTAATAATATAATTTTCTGAATTATGTTTGCTCTTGTTGCCATGCGTGTTTTCGGTGGGTGATATTCGCTTTTTACTTTTTTACTACTATCGGCGTCATTAGAACTTGAAACTGTTTATTGTTCAAAAGTAAGTCAATGGTTGTACATGACAATTCTCCTTCATTGGTTGAAAAAGAATACATGTGATATTGCTCAGCACCAAACTCATGTTACATTGATGTTGTAGCCTAAAAAGGTAGACACAGTTTCAATCTCACAAGCTGTGGCCCACCCTTGACCATTTATCATTTCCCTCTCGTATTAAAGTTTGGTCATGTCAGGACTGTGGTAAATTTGGACTAACTCCTCCATGCCAACCCTGTTATCAGCAATATTATAAAATTATTTTAGTGAGGTCGATATGTGTATATATTACATATTTGTCTGTGATTTGTATAGGAAATACTGGGAATAGAAAAGCTATATCTACTCGTTTGCCCAGTGGGAGATATTTCCCAGTATGGAAAATTGTTCGGCCTTTTGCGTCAGTGGCGGGAATGCCAAATGACGTTCCGATTGTTTTACGGAAGTCGTCGTCAGATTCCGCCACTAGGAAATAACGATTACAAAAATTAACGAAGAGTTCCGGTTCCACTTGTTTTGTTTGTATGACGTAACGTCGTCTTGGATGACGTAACGTCGTCTTGGCGTTCTGGTGTAAAAAGGCATTAATCATTAGAAATATTAATAAAATCATTTTAAATTATGTAATATATATACTCTGTAAAAGAAGTTTTGGACCATGGCAGTGTTCGAACCCGTACAATGATTGCTGAACCATGACATTCGACCATAACCCTTATTATCTCAGTTGATAATTCACAATAGTTCAACAATCAACAATAATTATCGTTTACAATGAAAGTTTGCGAAAAAATAATAATCTTTTTATTGGTTACTCGAATGTGTCCGTAACTGTTACTTTGTATGGACTTTGCAACATTTTTTACAGACCCTTTGTGTGTTCGCGATTTTTTTTTTTAATCAAATCTTTAATGTTTCTAGTACCAAATTAACCGGGTAGGGTAGACCTTGGTTACTAAAAAAAGATACTTAAATTGTGTCCACTAGTTTTATTTTTATATGACTTTATATACCCTGGTCCAAAACTTTTTTTACCGAGTATAGTTTAATAACCAGTGTTTTTGAGATACTGAACATATCTCCCTCGGTAGAGAAATAGCCCCTAGATAAGAACTCGTTCTCCGCACTCGTTCTTATATCGGGGCCATTTCTCTACCTCGGGAGATATTTCCCGTATCTCAAAAACATTGGTTATTAAACTCTATTTATCGACCTGATATCGCCTCGGTCGATATCACTTTTCTCAGGTCGATAAATACAACACATATCGACAGAACCTAAAAGGCAACAATTATTTTATTATTAAATCAAATTATTCATGGAATTTTGAAAATTTGAAAATTTGAAAATTTGGAATTTTGAAATTTTTGAATTTTGAAATTTTGAAATTTTTGAATTTTGAAATTTTGAAATTTTTTTAATTTTTGAAATTTTGGAATTTTGAAATTTTGAATTTTAAAATTTTTTGAAATTTAAATTTTTTGAAATTTTGAAAATTTTGAATTTTGAATTTTTGAAATTTTTAAATATTTTAAATTTTTTGAATTTTTAAATTTTTTGAATTTTTAAATTTTTGGAATTTTGAAATTTAAATTTTTTGAAATTTTGAATTTTTGAATTTTGAAATTTTGAATTTTGAATTTTGAATTTTGAATTTTGAATTTTTGAAATCTTGAATTAGTTTAATTTTGACAACCAATAACAAATAATAAAACAACTTCTAATGATAAGCATTCTTTTAATGAATATCGCTTCATTCGTAACTACTTGTGACGGGATTAGCCGAACTAGTACGAATACTCCAAACTACGAAAAGAGACAATCGTCCAAGTGAAACAGACTGATCCCCTGATGATTTGAGGAAAAAATCCGAAATTGCCGAACACAATTTCATCAATGTCGGCGCTTCCGGTGCGACACAGTTTTTTTGCCCAGCCAGGTACGATTTCAACATTTGCACATGTGTTACCATTAGCCGATCATCGTCGGCCGGCTGCGCCGGCCGAGCTCTGCTCGGTATTATGTATTTATTGTGTTTACTGAATATTCAATTGATGTAAACATGTGTAATCTTCTTTCAGTCGGAGGAAATAAAGATGATACATACGATCATATACACACCATACATGTTTTCTGAGAAAAAGGCAGTTATAACCCTAACGTTTCCAAAAATGTATGGGTTTGGAACAATTTGACATTTGACCCGGGACTGTGAACTTGGACATGCATTACTAACATTCGCTACATCTCGCACACTGCTTCGCAGCATTACTCGAATGTAAATCGAAGGTTTCCGTATTGGTTACGTCATCTCGCCTTAGATACCCGCCAAAACAAATTTGCATTTCAAAATCAAAGTTATCATCCAAATTGTGCAATGTCATCCAGCCGATTTCTCCATCAATAGTTTATTTGCATGAAAGTAGTGATAAAACCTTCATCTGCATTGTAAAAAATAAAAACATTCAACGCAAATTATACATCAACACGTAACATACAACGTACATAACAACGGTGCACTATATTCTGTGTCGTTGCCTTCCGGCTAACAAAATGTCAAGATGTTGAACATACCGAAGCTCGATATACACACGAGGCGGGATCCCGAAGAATGGCGGGATTGGCCGAGCGTTCACTGTTGACATTACTACTTGTTGCGTGAAATAAATTGTCTATCTGTGATCCACATACATATACATGTTTATAATAAAATCATTTCTGGTACAAATGTTATCAAACACAACAATTATTATGGTTGCATATGACATTTTGGCGGCTATCTTGGACGCCATCTTGAAAAACGTGTTAATGCTACCACAATTCATGATAAACAAAAAATTCAACAATTTATTCAAAAATTCTCAAACATAAAATTGCAACCCATTATGCAACTTAATCAACAGGCTATGGGATTCGGGTTTTAACCAGTTAATATTTTAATATGGACACAAAACACAATATATGTAAAAGACCTATTTCTCTCATTTAATTTGACTTTTTCCACATTATATTTGAAACAGCATGGTACCAACATGAGTATCAAAACATCAACCCACGTGACGTGTATACTATAGGCTATATTTACTGCCACTTGTCTCCAATAAATAAAGAATGCAAATGGCATCATTTATAGTATTATTACACGAATATAACATGAATATAACACGAAAATAACGAAACTGATTATTCAATGCACACATTAGTTAGCCGCTCCTATGTTTGTGAGTATCACAAATGTTTTGATAACCTTTATCCATCCTGCCATTATAAAGGCTAGTCCGCATGGGACTTTACTGGGAAAAATATTAACAATGATTACAAATGGCTGCATATTTAATTTGTACTAAAACAATTTAGTTGATCAGCCGCAATAATGTGTCATACATGTCACATTATGATTGGTATTAATCATCCGATCACTTTTAGAGTAATGGCTGACCAGGGAGTAAAAGGGGTATAAAACAATCTCGCCTGGAATGAAAGCAGCATACGATAAAGTATGATTATGGGAGATTACTTTAACAATGTTGTATTTTTTTCAATGTGATACAGACGATAACAGTTGCGTAGGCGGTGCAGAGTCGAATATATGTTGGTTGGCATATACCATGCTAAAACATAAGGAATATGGGAAAAATAATTTGTTTGTTGTTTAGCTGCGTCGAAATATCAAAGTGCAAAAAGGTTGTAGCTTAACCAATCACATTAGACGAGCGCACTACTCGATAGGCTGTTTTTGATTTATATAACGAACTGATGTTAGATGTCCATTTCAAGAGCCGAAATTGCTGAATAAATTGCCAAAACTGAACAGTAAGTATACTATTTATTTAATATTTTGTTTTGTTTTTCTTAAAAGTGTAAATCAAATGAGTATGGTGACAAAATGTTTACGATGATAGCTTTCTAGTTGTAATTAATTAAAACACAAAAATGCAAATATTTGATAATGTCTTTAAATGAGGTATTTTACCAGTTTAATAAGTTAATGAATATCTCCTGCGTTTGTAAAACGTATGTCATTCAACTCATTTTGGTATGTTTTCGGTGATTTAAATAGAATAGTTTCTCTTAAGACGCTTAAGTTCAAAGCATAGCACAATTATGTAGACTATTCGTTCTGAAAGCAATTTGCCGCACATGGTAAATGTTTTTTGATATTCTTTTATAAGTTATAGATAGAGTCTGGTCTCAGCGAGTTGGCTTATTTAAACACCGAGATGGGCGTAGCCCATCGAGGTGTTTAAATAACCAACGAGCTGAGACAAAATCTATCATTTGTAGCATGGTGTACTTAGTAACACTGTGACGTCAGAGTGACTTCCGTACTCCTAGATGATATTCAATATAGAAGTGCTAAATAAAGAGATAACTTTAATCTGACCTCAACTTATATTCCTGCACTGCTCGGTCATGTAGCATGTCAGCAGTAAATAAGCAAGCTTTTCATGCTTTTTTAATGACCAGTTAGCGTTGGGAAATATGTCTTTACAAGCTCTTCGGTTTTGAGATAAGATTTGCTCACAGGAAGTAGAACATATGACAACTCTATATTTCCCATTAAAGTGAAGCAAACCATGTTACCGAAATAATTAATAGCACATACCAGCTGCCTAGTTTATTATAGGATATATCCTGGTGGGGATTTCCTGGGCCACTCTCCCGTTTAATAGGGATGCAAATAGAGTGCAGCCTATAGGTGTACCGGAGTGTACCGGAAGTAAAACAAATCCCATTGAGTCCTGTGCAATATTTTCCAAGCTTTCTAATTAGCCATTTTTCAAAATGAAGTTCAAACTATGATTCATTTACTATGATTCATTTACATATTCTTAATCGTGAGACCTTCCTCTCTAGAAAACTGCTGAGAATAGTAGGGGTCATGTGGCATATAAGAAAATAAAATTCTGATCTTTGTTGACACCGGGAACAAACTGCATTCATTCGGCATCTTTTAAATGTGTTCTATTTTCACTTTCAAGACATTCAAGTTGATAAATAAAATCACCATACAACCATGCAAATGGTTCATAGCTCTCACAAACAAGTCAATAAAGTCATTTCAGCCAGAAAAAACAGGCCTTAAATACTCAAAAATGTCTTTCATCACAAAAAGGTTAGGGTTATATATTTGGGAACTCCTTTCGACTACACCAGGCGTGAATACCACAGTGATTTACTTCCTGTATGCCTTTTTGCCACTGTGCGTTCCAAGCCGGTACCCTTGTTGTCGACATATTTGTGTTTGTGGCGTCGCATACTTTGTTAATAGGGTAAGAGTGTGGTTTGGTGCACCCTAAAACATGGTTTAAACCCCCAGCGGCCCTTTTTGCCATTTAAATGTTCCAAGGCGGTAGCCCTATTTTCAACCATTTTTATGTTTGTGATGTTATATCTTGTTTGTTTGTTTCATCCTTGTAATTGTTGTTTGTTTCTATGCTTGCTTTTGGTTAACTGTGGTCCTTGCATGCTCCATTTCCTGTTCGACTTTTATATCTACTTTTGCTCCTATTTATCCATGAAAGTATCGTTCTGTTTTAATGCGTGTTTTTGGATGACTATGTTCCGTGAATGCTCCATTTCCTGTTCGAGTGTTGCGTCTATTTTTAATATACTAAATTCGGCATCCCTTCACGTTATTAACGCAGGTCACTGTGGTACGGAGTAGTCGACACCCATCTCCCTACCCCGGACAAAATTTTTTTTACAACCGTAAATAATATCATATGTAGACATAATACATCAAAATAAATGTTTAAAATATAATATTTTTAAAATCAGGGGTTTAAAGTATAATGTTTTAGTCAGAGGGGGATTTTTTGTCCGGTTATATGAGATTTTGCACGTGGGATTTTTTCCTATACTCGCACGGAGTATAATTAATGTTACTGGTACTCGTTTTCTTCTAATCGTATAGCCAGCGTACGTATACATTTTCTAATTTTTCGAAATCGTGAGAGAAACATCCTGCCAAACAAAAGGCAACCGTTCCAAGGCAGTATCGGCATGTGGTCAAACTTTTTATGTTTGTGATGTTTCTTTACTTCTACTCTTAAATAACGTCTCCGTGGCCGTAGGGTTAACGACGTTTCGTTGTAAACATTATCGCCGCTCACCGCTGCGGCGGGTTCGAATCCCACTGGGAGCTCAACTTGTAAGTGAGGAAGTGTCGATTCTTACGGATGACGGGAGGTGTACAGTACTGGTTCTACCCAGGAAAAGTGGGTGGCCTGCCTCCACCACAAACAAATCGACCGTCATATATAACCTTACATGTGTTGAAAATGACGTAAAACACCATACAAACAAATACTTTTAAATTAATATAAACACGTATAATTATATAGTCCACGTACCTGTTGTTGAAATGCATGTTTTAGGATGGCTGCATTCTGTGAATTTTTATTTTGCATTTATTTTTACCTTAAATCACCTTTAACCGTACAAAAAACTAAACCGGAGATTTCCAACACGGTTTGCTATCATTTTACTAGATTGAATCTGAATGCTCTGTTTTTCTTTTCATAATAGTTCAACGACGAACTTATTATACCCTTTCTAGATGCAAGCTGTTTTAACTATGACCGTTATTTCAATGAAAACATGTGTGTGGTTTTGTTGTTGTTGTTGTTTTGTTATTACCAGCACTATTGTCGCTGCACAGTTTGGTGAGTTATGGAACACATTATTACATGCACGTGCTACCAGCACTATTGTCGTTGCACAGTTTGGGGGTCATGGAACACATTATTACATGCACGTGCTACTATGGGTTAAATAACAAGGTGCTTCTTCGCTTCCCTTTATTTTTGCAACTAAAACATGAATAGTAAATTATTCATAATACCACCTTATTTATTTATAAATGCCCTATTTGTATATATAGTCGCCTGTTGCATTAAGTGGTTTACAAACTACGTCTCTTATTCTCTTTTTTTACCTAATAATCCCAGTTATAAAATTTCATTGTAGTAGTAAGCCTCTTCTATGTTGCGGTACACTAACTGCTTTCCCATAGGCAACAATGCAAGCTTTTCCGAAGATAACAAATAAAAATAAACATACAAATTCAAAAAGATGTGTCGTATTTTCAAGGTATGTCCAAGTCCAATGTGCTAAAAGTTACAATTCAGCATACAGAACTTTCCATGGGGGCCGCCATATTTGTTTACATGCAAAACCGCAGTAAAGATTTACATGTTTTTGAGTGGGGGTTAATCTCACAATTTCATGTTTAAAAAATAAATTTGGTAAAAATAAATGCTCTCATTTTAATAAATGTTATTTATTAATTAATTAACAACTCTGAAAATGTATTTTGAAACATTTCTCTGGCGTGTTTTAATTTGTGTGACCTTTCACTTCTGGTTCAGGTCACTCCTGGAAAGGGGCGTGGCCAAGCCCATGCTATATTAAGGATACCGCAACCTCTAAGCGTCACGGCCAACAATATACTATTTTAAAACGTCCCGGAGATCTCCGTTTCATATTGAAAAAATATCATTGCTTAGAAATTACCCACAAGACCTTTCGGTGAATTAATAGTATTCCCAAATATGGTATTTGACCTATGATTTCAATCCAATAATTCTGATTTTCCGAGACTGATTTGTTACATGTACCAAATTAGCCCAATTAAATGTATACCGACACTTGTAAGAACACCATGATAACTAGATCCCTACCCCAATTACTTTGCCGGTTTTTATCAAAAAGTGTCTATTTTTTACTCTTATTGTTTCACAGTTATGTAAAGTCATTTAAAAGCACGACAGCAATATATACTGAACAAAATAAAGTTAGCACATAAAACGCATACCAATTCCATAGACGAGATACGAAGCCGTGTATGTTCGGGGTCAATGATAAAGTGACATATATATGACAACACAATGCTACGAAGTCATTTGTAATGAAAGTGGGTGACACAAATAAAGCAAGTATGCTGGGAATATACTTTTATAGGTTATCGAAAATTGTTCCGTGGCCGAATGGCTAACGACGTTGCGTTGTAAACCTTCGTCTCTCACCGCTGCGGGTTCGAATCCCACTGGGAGTTCGACTTGTAAGTGAGGAAGTGTCGATTCTTACGGATGGCGGGAGGGGTACAGTACTGGTTCTACCCAGGACAAGTTGGTGGTGTGCCTCCACCACAAAAAATCAAAAGTCATATATAAGCTTACATGTGTTGAAAATGACGTAAAACTCCATACAAACAAACAAAACAAACATTTTAATAAAAAGAAAAAGGTAATTTTAAAATTACATAATTTTGAACGTTTTTGTTTAATATTAAATAACAATGTTTTGTGAACACATTTTAGCGATTGTTTAACAATGACATAATGTGCAATTCTTGTCAATGCCAAACTTTATATTTCGTCAAACCAATACGTTTGTATAACGAATAAGTTGTTTATTATTATTATTATATATACCACCAACTTTCTTGCTGTAATTCTGATACTTCGCATAGAAAACAATAAAATAACACAATTTTTTGAAAATCACATCCTAACCTAGCATTTCTTAAAGCTTCAAAGAATTATATCAATGTTCATATCTGTCCCTAAAAAGTCGTGCTAAACTTATTTTGTTTAGAATATATATATATACATATATTAATATATTCATTTTGATTATATGTTTTCAGAAACTGGTCTCAAACACTTAAGATATGGCATCTAAATTAGTGGTCCTGTTATTTTTGTGGTGTATAATCTACCGAATGGAAAGATCGGAATCTGGTACGATCAGTACGATGCCGGGTATACTAGACGACTCTTCTACTAAGATTCCACCTAACCAAGCGTCTACTTCAAACAGTGCATCAGATGAGCCTGCTGATCTTAATGCCAAACATTCTACTAGTGTAGAAGATACTTCAAAATTGGACTCAAAAGGTCTGGAAGTTTTACATACAGCTACACCATACGTACCGTCATTCACGGACGAAAGCCATACCAAAGCAGTTCTTGCACATCTCGATAGCAAAATGTACGATTTTAACCTTACTTATACTGATTTTCTACCACCGTACATGTTTTATAATCGAACACACATTGACATTCAAGACAATATCGTGCGCCAGGTCATGGACAAATTTCGGACGTTGTGCCCAAAAACTGAATTATGCAAGACGGCTTCTGGACAAGATGGTACCGTTAACGATATTGAGTCGTCTTATTATGACTATAACACGAAGTCGTGTTGTCGGGAATGCAGATGCGATACTAACTGCGGAACAGAATGCTGCCCAGATAAGCCCGACATGTATCTCAACAAAACGGAACGACCTGAGAATGTTGCTGAATGTATACTTTCTCAGTATAAACCTTACAGCTTCAGAAGAGAGAACTCATATTACTTCCGAATGGTTACAAAGTGCCCGCAAAGTTATTTAAATACGTTTGCCCAAGAACAGTGCCAACATGATGTTATAGATTTTGACTTTAAAAGCGGCTTGACCGGTTTTATGCCAGCAACGTCAATTGCGTCAAACCGAACATACAAAAATGAGTATTGAGCCGCCTGCCATAATGAATCATTGTCTGATTTAGTTTATTGGGAAGTGAAATTAGGATGTGCTTATGATATTGCGCTCTTTATAAGCAGAGAAACGGATATAAAAACTGCACTAAATGCACGAGATGACTGCAATATTTTATTTAAATATCCGGAATATGAGCAAAATGTCGTTGAAGTTTGTGGAGAATTGCTGGTCGATAGATGTAATGTAACTGGTAGGTGGGATAAATATGATGCATTGATAGAGACAGCCTGCCTGTCGTATACATCCGTGTATAGAGTAGCGATAGGAGAAATGGGCTACAAAAATATACACTGTTACCTGTGCAATGGGCATAATGAATCTGATATTGTAAAGGTATGTTTCGATCAACAAGCAGTATATACAACGCCTGTTCGTAGTTCATTTGTTGCCCTGTTGGATTTTAACAATTTGGAAAGCACAGTAGAGCAAGATGAGCAGATGGAAGAAACTTGTCCAATACATTCCATATACGACGCAAGCAGAGTAAGTTTTCCACTTTAAACTGGTCGTCAATAGCTAAACACAATGTCTTATAAATTAAATTGCAATGTTAATCCGTTAATTATAAAACATTTGTTTTGAACGCTTTCGTCAGTCAAAAGTGTTTGTGACATATTTGGTCATTCGTTTTGATTCTCACTTTATTGCTTAAATTATATGTTCAGTAAACTACTCATGGATGTTCCTCTCAATGTCTGGTTGGTCAAAAATGTAATTATCGACCTGTAAATTCCAAGATGACCGCCAAGTTTAAAATATTTAAAAATAAAGGATACATCGATGCTCCACAAACACAGCAAGAGTTTTTAAGACGAGATATTTACCAACGTGATCAACCTGTGAATGGTCTAAAATGATATGTATTGGTGAAGCCTCGTATTTGTTTACATTGATTTATACAAACGTGTGTTCTATACTATTATACCAATATGTATAACTGTACAAGAATACGACCTTTTAGACAATAATCTGCCTGTAATTAGTACACTAACATATTAAAATATGTGTAATTTCTACTTCGTATCCTCAAAATGTGTATTAAATGGAGGCCGTTTCCACAGGCATCGTCATTGTGATCCAAACTACTGGTGGGAAATTTCAGACAAAGCATTGCGGACAATGTCTAGGTCTTAGATAAAATTAAACCCCAAAACGAACACCAGTGCTTAAAAAGGGGCTTCGTGAAAATGACAGATGCTTTACCTGCCCGTGTTCATATGAAATAATAAGGGCGAAATTTAACTTATCTGCCAATGAAATATATAACGACAAGTTTACACTACAAAACCGTTTACCAGAACTCTATTTAGGGTCCGTATTCATAAAGCAATTTAAGTAAACAATATTACTTAAGTCAAAATTTAAGATGTTTACATATTTTTAAATATCCTTATTAACCTCTCATGGATACTGCAAACCTTCTATTTTAAGATAAATATTTAGCTGTATGTTTTATTTATCCATAACCTTACAAGCAACATGAAGAAAACGTCTTATATCGATAGAAAAGTGTGTTTAAAATATTGATAAAATTTGACTTAAGATATTGCTAAGAAGCTTTATGAATACGGGCCCAGGTGATAACACCTGGATACAGTTTTGATAAACGATTGTGTAGTGTAATTTTGCCGTTATGTGGCAGGTTAATTTTTTTAACAATACTCTATATGTACTCTACATGATATGGGATTATATTAGTCGTATATTAGTTCATATATATGATGTTGTTTAAATTAAATATGTAGCTATGGTTGGTTTGTAAGCTTACACGTGCCCTCAACATGCTCAATGGTTTGTTCTCTTGTTGCTCAGGCTTCTGCAAATTCAATGAGTACCTTCCTTTTGGCTTTATCGGCTTTTTTGTGTTTTTGTATTTATATATACACGAGCATCTATGTGTTTTACGTATATTTCCTGTTAATGCTGCCTTGCTGGTTAGAGAATAGTTCATGGCGGGTATTTCTTTATTTACACTGTCCCGTTTTATTGGGATGACAGTAGTGTAAGTGTGACGTTTGGTGCACCCTAGAACCTGGTTTAAACCCCCAGCGAGTTTTTGTTACCACTGACCGTTCCTATTGTCAACCCTTTTGTGTTTGTGATGTCTTTGTGTATGGCTTTAATTCATCTTTAAGATTGTTTCTTGTTTCTATGTGTGTTTGTGGTTGAATGTCGTCCTTGAATGCTACTTTTTCCTGTTCGATTTTTATATCTATATTTACATACTAAGAGATAATAACGAATGCTTATAAACAGGTATTGTTATTCGGTATTGTGTCTATATGTGCATTACTAACAATGTGATGAGAGGGAATCTGCGCCGATTAAAAGTATAGGCTATTTTACGGGTTCTTAAAATACCCGTGATTAAATATGCGTAAAATGAATTATGAGTTGTTAACTCTTAATTCAACGCTACAGTTTTGCGGTTTGTCCTGGCTGGTTAAAGCCGTTTATAGCGCGTCTATAGAGTTTGGATTCTCACAATATGTAAGTTATATATATATACCTCGTCGTCAGTAGGGTGAGAAACGATGTCCATATATTGTAAAATTTGGCTGTTGTTACCGGGATAGCTAACTAAATGTTCCTTTATTTTTGTAGAACATTGTCACACAATAACTTAACACTAGATGAACGACGTAGTGTTTAGTGTAATTGTATGTTTTTTTTATATTGCAGGATATATGTCTAGCATTGCATTGCGCAGCAGGGATGAAGTTATCTGAAGCCAAATGTATGCCTATATATCAGGCTGTCGAATCGAGGAACAGCATCGTGTTTGATGTTACACTTGTACTTGAACCGATCGAAGAAGAACAAGAGGAGAAATTTCCAACACCACTTGACATGATGCATAGCGTCGTAGTGACAGAAGTAAACATAAGATTAGGCGCAATGCCATCGGCAATGATGATTATTTGTAGCGCTCAGTCGTTCATAAGACTACACGAAAGTATCGAGAGTATCATTAGAAAGTTTAACTATTCCCAAACTCCATTTTCATACAGAGACATTGGTCAGTTTGGTATAAGATTGAACATAGAGGCATATTATGTGGCTAACATGTCTAAAACGACTGAAGAACTTGAAAGGATTGTCGACGATACGTTTATGTTCGGGAGTCACCATGCTGCATTTTTGGATATGGAGAAATCTCTTCTAGTTTCTAATACTAGTGCTGACTATCGATTGAAATACATGGACTCCCAGAGTTGGTTTCATAATGGCATTGCAATTATGTCCGGTAATGATGTATATATCGAAGGAACTTTGCCAATTGTAACTGCAACTTCATCATGCAAAAGTTCCTTTTCTACTCAGCTGAAACCTTTTTGTCCCAAACTAAGGCTAACATCAAAGGAATACAAGTTAACCGACAACATGACACGTGTTTACCTTCCTCACATAAACAGTTATATCAACATTAGTAGTGTTATGTTTGACGTGAAAGGAGAAAGCATACTGGTATGTGTATCTGATTACATCACTTTGGTTCAGAAATACAAACTCAGCAGTGGAAATAATAATTATTCCGTCGGTTCAATATATACGCCTTTAGCAATTGTAACACTAGTCTGTATGTCAATGTCTCTTATAGCATTGATGATCACATTTGCTATCTACTGTCTATTCTCCAAGCTTAGATCGGTTCCAGGCAAAAACAACATGGCGCTTGTAGTCAGTCTCTTCATTACACACCTTTTCAGTCTCCTTAACATGTGCGTGAATATCAAAGTCTCTTGGTTATGCAGCGCTGTTGGAATCATTCTGCATTTGTCACTTGTATCGTCATTCGCCTGGATGTTTGTGTGCACGTTTCACATGTTGAAAGTATTTGTCGCAATTGAAAGATCTTCTGCAGGGAGTACAACAAAGCTTTTCGTTCGTTACTTGTGTTTCACGGAGGCTTTTTCTGTCGCTGTTGTCATTATTACAGTAATTGTGTCCTACTTTACCACGGAATCATCCAGCATAGGCTATGGTGGGCATCGATGCTACATCCGAGATCCGGCAATGATCCTTTATACGGTTGCCATCCCCATCGGCGTCGTTGTCGTCACCAACTTGTTCATGTTCTTTTATGTCGTGTTCAAAATCAGTACGCTTCCCGACATGCGCAAGAACAGCACCAGTGAACGTAACAATATCACCATATTCGCTAAGTTGTCGACCATAACTGGACTCACATGGATATTTGGATTTATCTATCAGTTTTCTAATGTGCAAGCGTTTGCGTATATCTTTACCGTTCTCAATGCTAGTCAGGGAATATTCATAATGTTCTCTTTCGTAATCAATAAACGTGTTTTGGAAATGTTCCGGAAGATGAAATCAGCAGAATCTTCGCAATTCCAGTCTATGGACACACGTACACGTGCAACCAAAGCTTCAGAAAGCGTGACACATCATACGTGAACAAATGAAACAATGGACATCAAGTTAATTTAGTTTTGACGCATTGCCATTCGTATTCACACAGAGCAAATAATGTCCCACGGAACAGGCGTCTAAATGCAAGAGAAGACACAAATAATGGCATTCTACTCTGCAGCATTGTACATAGCTGTTCCCAAGAGAGCTTGCGTCCAGTTTTTTATTATGACGGTATCAGTGTTAAGTATTGTGACATTTAAATTCCAATAAAAATATTTAATTCAGTCTGCTGTTTACTTATTTCATAACGTTTTCTATCCCTATCGTTACAAAGTTGCCTCTAACATGCTAACAGTCAGGCTCAGTTTGTCTCTGGCTACATAAACCTTACATACGTCAAGGCATGTTGACATCAAGACACCATGGCACCCAATACCCATGTCTGAATCTTCAACGGCAATGTCATACTACAGAGGCAGGGGATATGGCTGTCTCTCAGACTGCAACTTTCAGTAGGAACACGCATTTCATTAACCCTAAAATCACGAATGTAATTTCGGGTACCAGTATACTAAATAATATAACACTTGGAAACCGATTATTGAGGCAGTGTTGCAGGACTAACATTTAGTATGCATCTATGTAACGATCTTGTCTCTCTGGTTAGCATGTAAACATGTGTCTTGACCATAATTATTTTTGAGATATGACATGTATTCATTAAAAGTGGCAAACATTTTGAGGGATGGGATATATTTAATATATTTCATGCGTAGTAACAAGTAAAGAAGGGCGTATGAGGGATCTCCAAAATAATTGTTTTTGAAAAACTACTTTGAAAATCCGTTTCTGACATTGATATAAAAGTATAATAAAACAAGTAGATATGATATGTAGCATGAACACAGATAAAAATACAATGATGAATAGAAGCGAGTTATGCGACACCACCAAAATAAAAGTGGGTACAGGGGTACAGCCGGTGTAACGAAAAAAATCGACCCCCATAAAATAATGACCCCCGGTCATTTTGCTATGTAGTAAAATGTCCCCCTTCTGTAAAATGTTAACTCCATCTGTAGAATTTTGACGCCTGAAAATGGTCAATTTAGTACAGCAAAATTGTAGTAGAATGACCTCTAGGTTGGGGTCAATTTATTACAATAGGATTGTAGTAGAATGACCCCATGTTTTCTGTTTGGTATGTGTTTTTACAGAGTTTTATTCACGAGTTTGAGATTGATACGGCCAATTGTTTTGTTATAACTTATGGGTGCCGTTGTTGCCGAACAGAGAATGTATGCCGTGGGGAGGGGGTCACCTGCACCCAAACTGAGCTGTTGAGGGAGTTCCTTCGAGATAAAATATTTACTTTTAAATGGTCCATTCTGATGATTTTTTTGCACTCGTGTTCGCGAAATTTACAACATGCATTATATGATTTTATCACATAACATGCGGTGTGGGAGTGTAATAACACCATTCAATATTTTCTATATTCCACTAGTGGTATAACATAACGTTAATGACGTCATGGACGTCACGTTAATGTACGTTTTCTGACGTAATGTGACGTTATAAGTTATGTGATAAATATAATCTAACATTCGTTCTCATTCATTATTGAATTTATTAAACTCGTTAGCAAAACTGATATAATGCTCGGCAAGAGCCTCGCATTATATCATTTTGCCAACTCGTTTAATAAATTTAATAATGAATGTCTAGCTGAAAAGTGTGATTTTCTGCCTTGTTAACACTCTAGCACTTGATCTGTACCAAACTAACACCGCTCGTTAATATCAATAAAAGATCGGACAAGTTCAAAAACCAGCCAGATCGGAACATATATGCTGGAGTTATGGCCCTTGTTTTTGCTTAAAAAAATGCCATTTGATATTCTGCCTTGTGAACACTCTTATCAACTTCTTTTATTATTTGATCTTTACCAAATTTGCATAGATCGTTAGTAGCAATGAAATCTTGAATGAGCTCGAAAACCATAGGTACATTGCCCTTGAGGAGAGGAAACATGTTATTTTCTACGCTTGGTAGGTCAAGTGTCAAGGTTGCCATTCCTTATATGGAAATACACATTGTGTGATAACTTCAAAACCATGACACCCACAGTCATGAAACGTCATAGATAAATTGCCCCTTGGTGAGCGTAGAAACCTTTTGTTTTTGGGTTAAAAGTCAAGGTTGCAATGATCTTAATAAAATATGCATTCTGCGAGATAACTCTGAAAGCATAACATCATATAAAACTTCGTTGGTATATTGCCCTTTAAGATAGGTGGAAGCCTATTGCTTTTGGGATCAGTTGATCATCAAGGTCACATTAACCTGACAATGACCCAGTTCTGAGAAACACTCCTTCCACTGTAATTTGTCACTGTTAGATATACAATCATGGAACTTTACGGAAATAGCACCCCTGTTAAAACAATGACTTCTATTCATGTGTGGGACATTGCCTCGATAAACGCATTATAGTGTAAGGATATAAAATGAATGAAAAATAATGAAATATTTTTCCGAAACAATGTAGTTTGTTTGTTTGTGTGGTGTTTTACGTCCTTTTCAATACATGCAATGTTATATATGACGGTCGATTTTTTGTGGTGGCGGCAGACCACCCATACTTTTCCTGGGTAGAACCAGTACTGTACACCTCCCGCCATCCGTAAGAATCGACACTTCCTCGCTTACAAGTCGAGCTCAATGGTATGTTGGAAAACAGGGTTCCCATGGGAAAAAACAGTGCAGTATCAATAACTGTCATGCTATGCACAAGTCACATTACAAGTCACATTACTATGTTAAGGACCAATCGCAAGGGAACACATCATACTGAATCCGAGATTTTGAGTTAAAATAAGATCTGAGTGAGTTAAAATATCCAATCTTAAATAAACTGGCAGATTACAAAAAAAAAAATTATGCCCCCAAAGGGTGGCATATAGTAGTCACACTGTCTGTCCGTTCGTGACTGTTCGTCCCCGTTCGTCTGTACAATCGTGTTCGCTTCATAACTCTGCCAATAATGGACGGATTTTCAAATAACTTCGCACAATTGCTCGCCACAACAAGACGTGTTGCGCACAAAATCCAGGTCCGTGGCTGCAAGGTCAAGGTCGCACTTAGAGGTCAAAGGTTGTCCGTTCGTCTGTACAATCGTGTCCGCTTCATAACTCTGACAATAATGGACGGATTTTCAAATAACTTCGCACAATTGCTCACAACAACAAGACGACGTGTCGCGCACAAAATCCAGGGTCAAGATCACACTTAGAGGTCAAAGGTCAAAACAAAGTGCTTTCGTGTCCGGTTAATAACTCTGACATTCATGGACATATTTTCAAATAACTTGGCACAATTGCTCACCACAACTAGACGACGTGTCGCGCACAAAATTCAGGTCCGTGGCTCCATGGTCAAGGTCACACTTAAGAGGTGAAAGGTCAAAACAAAGTGCTTTCGTGTCCGGTTAATAACTCTGACATTCTTGGACAGATTTTAAAATAACTTGGCACAATTGCTCACCACAACTAGATGACGTGTCGTGCACAAAACCCAGGTCCGTGGCTCCAAGGTCACGGTCACATTTAGAGGTCAAAGGTCAAATTGTGTCCGATCAGTAACTCTGGCATTCCTGGACGGATATTCAAATAACTTGGCACAAGTGCTCAGCACAACCAGACGACATTTCGCGCACAAAATCCAGGTCCGTCGCTCCAAGGTCAATGTCACACTTAGAGGTCAAAGGTCAAATCATGTCGGGTCAATAACTGTCATTTCTTGACAGATTTTGAATTAACTTGGCACAAGTGCTCACCACAACAACATGATGTGTCGCGCAAAAAATCCAGGTCCGTGGCTTCAAGGTCAAGGTGTCACACATAGGTCAAAGGTCAAATTGTGTCCGGTCAATAACTCTGGCATTTCTGGACGGATTTTCAAATTACTTGGCACAAGTGCTCACCACAATAAGACGATTTTTTTTTTAATAATATTTTTTATTATTTTTTTTTTTAATAATATTATTTATTTATATATTTTTTTTAATATATATATATTTTTTTTTTTATTTTTTTTATTTTTTTTTTTTTTTTCTCAAATATATCTGTTGGTTTCATATTGCTCCAAGGTCAATGTCACACTTACAGGTCACTTCGGGGGCATTTGTCACTTACTGTGACATTTCTTGTTTGATATTTTGACTATTACTTATTTGGCATATTTGTTATATTCTTTCACGTTTGGTAGAATTTTCTTTTTTTTTTAATTTCCTTAAAAAATATTTAGAGAATTTTCCCAGTCAAAAAATGGGAGAATTTTCCCAAATCAATTTGGGAAAATTTTCCCAATAACATTTGGGAAAATATTCCCATTAACAATTTGGGAGAATTTTCCCATTTTATTTTGGGAAAGTTTTTATTTCATTAAATTATAAACATAAGGGCATATTTATATGTCAACACTGCAATGAAAGATGTTTGCAGGCTTTGAAATGTTGTTTTAGCTATTAAGAAATAACTCATTTTCCCATGGGAAAATTTTCCCAAATTACAATATTGGGAAAATTTTCCCATGGGAAAATATCAAAGTGCTCGTATCGCTGTAAAACTTCGTCATAGACCCTAAATATGAAAGCCGCATACTATTTTGACATTATATTGAAAGATAAATACTTTTTATTTTTCCCATGGGAAAACTGCCCAAACCATTTCCCATGGGAATATATTTTCCCATGGGAAATGGTCTTTCCCATGGGAAAATAGGTTTTCCCATGGGAAAATAGGCTTTTCCCATGGGAAAGGTCAACTTCGCGTCAAATTTCTCGGAAAAATTTAAGTGTCACCGATGAAATAGAATATAATTTTACAATCATTTGATATATGCTTTCATATGATATAGTCGAAAGCACCCTAGCTCATTTGGAATTACTTGCTGTTTTTGCCAAAAACCGGCGCGGTAAAAAAAAAACCGGCAGCTGTTATGAGCACTCATGTAAGATCCTCTATATAGTGTACCTTTAAAGATACTTAGTTTAGGGCTGGCAGAACATTCCCACAAAAATCTTTAACTTCCAATATTTCTTTAATGGTTTAAGCTAACATGTAGGCCTTATTGCCTACTGACCGTTCCAAGTCGATAACCCTGTCTTCACCACCCTTTCTGTTGTATTGTGTCTTTTTCATTGTATACTTAATTACATATTGCTCCTTGTTTGTAGTACAGTGCGGACCTACGATGCCATTGCGTTTGGACTATGTGGTTTCTATAGGACCCTATATCTCATTTTTGTCTGATTTTACAAAAGTATACGTTTTGAAAAGCTCTCACCCTTAGCAATCAAACGAATTAAGACAGTTGTATTCAAAAAGTGAATAGAAAATAATTGACTCAAAATATTCGCCCGGGCCCTGATTCGATCCACTGACTTATTGTTATTAAAGAACGAGACACTTTTGAAACTATTATACATTTTATATGTACAATTATTCCCAGGTTCTACAGCTTATTTTGGCGTCTAGAACTAACTGAATATACCTGCTATGCAGACAGTCTGTCTGCCTCGTTCTGATGTTAACCTTATGATCCACAATAGACATTAGAGATTTACCACCACTAATTACATGTAAGCCTCCGAGGTGTAAGCCTCCGAGGTGTAGTCGAATGTAGTTCCTATTATAAAAAGTAATCCCTCCTTTTTTGATGAAAACGGGCTTTATAAGTAGGGAAAAACTGCCCATTTCTATTCGATTTTGTGGTTGTATGTATAAGAAGCGTATTAATAAGTTTTACTGGATCACTGATGAAATTTTTTGAAATTTCGACTCTATGCTTACACTTTGTGAGCAATAAAAACAGCCAATCAATGAAAACAGCTGTACCCTCCTTGACCTGTTTAGTAAACAAACAAGAACTTTCTTACATGTCTTGTGACCCCACCTTTTCTGGTGATTTTTCTAGTGGAATATTAGTGTTCTATATGATCATTACACTGCAGCATTATCCATACTTGAGTTGAATATTGGTGACTATGGGGAAAATAATTAGTGGTATAATACCTAGAGTTATGAATACATCTGTATGACGGTGACCTTACATAGTGTATATATCCATACTGTTACACCACGATCGGGGCACAACTTCCGTGGTGATATGATCTGAAAATGTTGATATTGTAACAATACTGGTAACAGAAGCCAGAAACACGGTTAGGATAACTGACCACCATATATAACTGAACAATTGTTGAAAAATGGTGTTAAACCAAATGAAAATAATAACTTCAAATGACGTCATTTATTCAACAAGGCTATTAAACGAACATGTTTTCCCTAATTTAGAGAACAGTCCATAAATGTTACGCAAAACAGTCTTATATTCTTGTTGCATATATGAATCAAAATACCTTGGAAGCAAATATTTCGACGGGGAGCATGCCTCCGACACCCCTAGAAATATATTTACCTCATGTCAAGTGTATTCGCAAGGAAAAACATGGCAATTGATAAGCAGATGGGAGATTCGCTTGCAGTAGGCATTGACATATTTGAAATGAACGTTGTTGATACAAAGCATGTAAAAAACACAAAAAGTAGCAACAATTGCTTAAAGGGAGTACATCAGGCTTTTCAAAGGGTCCAGGGGTCCGACTTAAAATTGACAAATAATGATATTTTCTATTTTAAAGTGCCTAAACATATTGAATGATCCTAAAAATGACCCCTTAGTTACAAGGAAATTCATTCTGTACAGTAATATGTGCTATCCTAGGTTACGCACCAGGGTTAATTTCAGCATTTTATGCCCGATTGCGTCCTAGCTATAAGGTATATTCGAAGTTTAAACCTTAACAATATAGTTCGAACATCATATTTTGATGGATATAAGTGTTTTATCATGAATTGGAACATTTTTATAATTTAAGATATTTCTAGTTAAAACACCTCTATAATGCACATCAGAGCGCACACAAATAGATAGCTTTCCAACGGGAGGCATGCCCCCAACCCCTATAGTTTACTAGCACCTGTAGTTCTCGCGGCACTTTAGAACTTTAGCTACGCCCCGCTATACATTCCAACGATGATTCTTATAAACGATAACGAGACGCACTATGAACCTAAACACTATTTTGACGAAAAAACTAACACACACTTAGGCAAACATGTTATAGAGGGGGTCAGGGGCATGCTTCTCCCGGAAGTTTTTGTTTTCTGTGATGCGATATAGTGGAATTTGACGTATATCTAAAGGACTTTTGTTGATTTACATATACATAGTTTATATTACTGTCATCCCTTATTTGTAAATAGTTTTATCTCTATATTTTTACATTAGTTTTTAATTACTACTTCATTTCTTCATCTTTCATCAGTTTTTGCGCACAATGTGTCGACGTGCCGTGAAACACCATTCATTCATTCTAAAGGACTTTTTGATATAAAATGTATGATTTTGTATGACTGTATGACTGATACAATTATTGAACTAAAATGGCTCAAGTCTCCTCCGCCCCTCAAAGTAGTTCAATTTTTCAATTTTAAGTTTTCGTTTTTTCAAAGCGTCACATGTGCGTTCGCCTATGTACGCTCCTGGCGGCATCGTAAATCACTCTTCAAACAGTAGCTGGATAAGTGACGTTAGAAATGTGCCTGTATGTGTTCATGTAGTGCTTGTATGTATACATACGGTTATCTACGGAAGCACGGAAGGGCATGTGTGAAGAAATAGTTCGAGGTAATAGTAGTGCGCACGAGATAATTTGCCACCTGTGGTAGTGATATACTCCTCATTGAGTATCGATATGCCCTCTACAACTAGAAGCTATAAAACCTCCCAACTGAGTAGTGATACCACTCGACTGAGTATTGAATTGATAACCCCTCCCAATTGAGCACTGACACCCCATCCCACTCCCCCAATAAATAATGGGGTGAGGGTATCAATACTCAACGGGGAGGGTTATCAAAACTCAATAGCGTGGGGTATCGACACGCAATAGGGACGTATATCAATACTCAATGGGGAGGGTTTATTAAAACTCAACGGGGAGGGAATATCGATACTCATCGAAACTGAATGTGGAATTAGTATCAATACTCAATGGGTAGGGTGTATCAAAACTCAGTCATGAGAGGGTATCAATACTTATTCGAGAGTGGGTATCCATACTTATTCGAGAGTGGGTATCCATACTTATTCGAGAGTGGTATCATTACCACAGATGGCGATCAGGTCACCATTTGGCTAACTACCTCGTGGCCACGATTCGCTATTCAGTGCGCATGATTTATTTTTTTCGAGCGTATGAATTATTTCGTGCACACGAATCATTATCCCGTCCGTACGAATTATTATTACGTTTCTATGATTTAACGCTCTCAAAAGAAATAATTCAAAGGAAAATCGGGAAAATCGTTTCAACAGTTAAATTATTTCAAATCTCGGTAATTTATTATTACAAAACTATCTTCTTATCCACTTCATCAACAAACGAGAGAGAGAGAGAGAGAGAGAGAGAGACGGAAATGGACATTATTATATGCATCTAAGAAGTATATGACCCTTATGATGACCTTTATGACCTTGATGGTACAGATCCGGGTGTTGGGCTCTGAACGTAATCTTGCTGAGATGAGTACATGTGCAAATTTATTTTAAAATCCGTCCATGCGTGTGAGAGTTATACAGCGGGCACGAACATTGTAAGGGACGACAGGACGGACGGACGAACGTTCAAAACTATATCACTCCGACTTCGTCGGGGGATAAAAAACAAAAGTAAAACTTGTCTAAAACTAATTGGGGTGTAACGAAACCTCAGGGTTAGACATGTCGGCACCGGAGTAATTCATTTTGTCCTATGTTCAAGACGAATTCTCGGTTAAGCGTGAATGGTCAAGATAATGCAAAACGAATGACTCCGGTACCGACATGTCTAACCCTGGGATAAAGCAAACCGCACAAAGTTCCTTCATATATAAACTGTATGATATCTAAAGGTTGGCTTTTTTTTCAAAGTAAAACAGATAAAATTGGCTAGGAGTCAATATTGTACAGGTTTCATATTTTTACGCGTGAGGGGGTTGAAATATTACTGTATTTTTCGAAAGTCATTCCACGACAGAACAAATTATGACCGGGGTGTCATTATATTACATAGAGTTTTGACCGGTGGTCATTTTACTACAGAGCAAAATGACCGGGGGGCATTATCTTATGGGGTCGATTTTTTTCCTCACACCTGCTCCGGGGCGGTGGTTTACAGGATTTAGGATGCATCAAACCGCACTCTACCATAGTGTCGTCCCATTCAAACAGGAAATCCATTCCAGGCTATATACTAACATCTTTAAATAAAAATAAATAATCAGGTATCGTCCTCTTGTTTTTTTTTAAACGATGTAGTTGTTCAGAAACATAATAACACCGAGACATCTGCCTCGATATAGTATTCAAGAACCTAACCCGCCAAATAACGGCAATAACACACTAAAAAACAATTTACTAAAACTCTGTACAGGTATTCAGGACATTTAATAATGTATATGTGGCAATTTTTTTACGGGTTCTTAAAATGCCTGTGATTGAATATTTGTAAAATTAATTATGAGTTGGAACATATGTAAAATGAATTATGGGTTTGAATATTTGTGAAATTAATTATCAGTTGACACTCCGGTTTTGGGGTTTGGTCTGGCTGGTTAAAGCCGTTTTGTGATGTGTCTACAGAGTTTGGATTCTCAAAATATGTAAGTTATATATACCTCGTCTTCATTAGGCTTATAAACGGTGTACATATGTTATAACAGTTGACTGTTGTAACGGTGTACATATGTTGTAACAGTGGACTGTTGTAACGGTGTACATATGTTGTAACAGTTGACTGTTGTAACGGTGTACATACGTTGTTACAGTGTCTGTTGTAACGGTGTACATATGTTGTAACAGTTGACTGTTGTAACGGTGTACATATGTTGTAATAGTTGACTGTTGTAACGGTGTACATATGTTGTAATTGTAATAGTTGACTATTGTAATGTTGTAACAGTTGACTGTTGTAACGGTGTGCTTATGTTGTAATTGTAATAGTTGACTGTTGTAACGGTGTACATATGTTGTAACAGTTGACTGTTGTAACGGTGTACATATGTTGTAACAGTGGACTGTTGTAACGGTGTACATATGTTGTAACAGTTGACTGTTGTTGGCGGGATAGCTACTTGGTGATTCCCTTACCTCATCACTTAATGTGTACTTAATTAATTAACTACAATTACAAGACGCGGCGTAGTCCAGTGGTAATACGTTGCCTAGTGGGAGAGTGTGACCCAGTGGGAGAGCGTGGCCCAGAGGTAGAACGTGGCCGAGTGGTAGAGCGTATCCCAGTGGTAGAGCGTGGTGCAGTGGTAGAGCGTGACCCAGTGGTAGAACGTGGTCCAGTGGTAGAGCGTGGCCCAGTGGTAGAGCGTGGGCCAGTGGTAGAGCGTGACCCAGTGGTAGATCGTGGCCCAGTGGTAGAGCGTGGCCCAGTGGTAGAACGTGACCTAGTGGTAGAGCGTGGCCTGGCCCAGTGGTAGAGCGTGGCCCAGTGGTAGAGCGTGGCCTGGCTCAGTGGTAGAGCCCAGTGGTAGAACGTGGCCTAGTGGTAGAGCGGGGCCTGGCCCAGTGGTAGATCGTGGCCCAGTGGTAGAGCGTGGCCTGGCCCGGTGGTAGAGCGTGGCCCAGTGGTAGAACGTGACCCAGTGGGAGACTGTGGCCCAGTGGGAAACCGTGGCCCAGTGGTAGAGCGTGGCCCAGTGGTAGAGCGTGGCCCAGTGGTAGAGCGTGACCCAGTGGTAGAACGTGGCCCAGTGGTAGAGCGTGACCCAGTGGTAGAACGTGACCCAGTGGTAGAGCTTGGCCCAGTGATAGAGCGTGGCCCAGTGGTAGAGCGTGACCCAGTGGTAGAACGTGACCTAGTGGTAGAGCGTGGCCCAGTGGTAGAGCGTCCGCCTCCAATGCGGGAGGTCGTGGTTTAATATTCGGCCTGGTCATATAAAGGATCATAAAAATGTTACTAGTAGCACTCTTGCTTGACGTTCAGCATATAAAGGGTAGTTCTAGGACTGGTCGGCCCGGTGTAGTTCTAGGACTGGTCGGCCCGGTGTAGTTCTAGGACTGGTCGGCCCGGTGTATTTCTAGGACTGGTCGGCCCGGTGTAGTTCTAGGACTGGTCGGCCCGGTGTAGTTCTAGGACTGGTCGGCCCGGTGTATTTCTAGGACTGGCCGGTGTAGTTCTAGGACTGGTCGGACCGGTGTAGTTCTAGGACTGGTCGGCCCGGTGTAGTTCTAGGACTGGTCGGCCCGGTGTAGTTCTAGGACTCTCGGCCCGGTGTAGTTCTAGGACTGGTCGGCCCGGTGTAGTTCTAGGACTGGTCGGCCCGGTGTATTTCTAGGACTGGTCGGCCCGGTGTAGTTCTAGGACTGGTCGGCCCGGTGTAGTTCTAGGACTGGTCGGCCCGGTGTAGTTATAGGACTGGTCGGCCCGGTGTATTTCTAGGACTGGTCGGTGTAGTTCTAGGACTGGTCGGCCCGGTGTATTTCTAGGACTGGCCGGTGTAGTTCTAGGACTGGTCGGCCCGGTGTAGTTCTAGGACTGGTCGGCCCGGTGTAGTTCTAGGACTGGCCGGTGTAGTTTTAGGACTGGTCGGCCCGGTGTAGGACTAGTCGGCCCGGTGTAGTTCTAGGACTGGTCGGCCCGGTGTATTTCTAGGACTGGTCGGCCCGGTGTAGTTCTAGGACTGGTCGGCCCGGTGTAGCTCTAGGACTGGTCGGCCCGGTGTAGTTCTAGGACTGGTCGGCCCGGTGTAGTTCTAGGACTGGTCGGCCCGGTGTATTTCTAGGACTGGTCGGTGTAGTTCTAGGACTGGTCGGCCCGGTGTATTTCTAGGACTGGCCGGTGTAGTTCTAGGACTGGTCGGCCCGGTGTAGTTCTAGGACTGGTCGGCCCGGTGTAGTTCTAGGACTGGCCGGTGTAGTTTTAGGACTGGTCGGCCCGGTGTAGTTCTAGGACTGATAGGCCCGGTGTAGTTCTAGGACTGGTCGGCACGGTGTAGTTCTAGGACTGGTCGGCCCGGTGTAGTTCTAGGACTGGTCGGCCCGGTGTAGTTCTAGGACTGATCGGCCCGGTGTAGTTCTAGGACTGGTCGGCCCGGTGTAGTTCTAGGACTGATCGGCCCGGTGTAGTTCTAGGACTGGTCGACCCGGTGTAGTTCTAGGACTCTCGGCCCGGTGTCAGTGTAATGTGATTGGGTGGAGTATCATGCCATGTCCGTACGGCGTGGTATTCCAGTATGGCAGCACTATAATATTGGGCTCAATGCTACATGTAGACACTGTCGTGATATGTCTGCAAGATTGTTGACAGCGATGCTAAATCCCAGCCAAACAGACTAAATACAATTACAATTCAATATGTTATGCAATTGATGAAATACCGTTTTTTAATAGTTTTATTAATACATTCAATGTTGTTGTTGTTTTGCTTTTTGAAATGGTCTAGATTTCAAATGAAAATCTGACAATCAGTTATTGTTTATTACCATTGTCACAACTAGATCATCATTGGTCAGATTCATAATGTCGATGTAATGGCAGTTTTAAACCATTGGCTTATATTATGTAATAAGTCGTTTGTTTAAATTATCTGTTGTCTGTGTTTACGAATCAGAATAAAGCGTGTTTTTTTATATGCTTCTGTTTTTTTTATTTACACTCTGTAATAAATGCCAGCGATGGCCCTTGATTCGGGAATTTTTTTTTATTCTATTCTGCCTCGGCCTAGTTACGAACAATGTCGGTTGCACTGCTTCCTGCCAACTCCTATGTGTTTATTTGAGAAGGCGATATTCGATGTATTGAAATGTATGGGTCATCATAGTGCATTTGTCTGGCAGATGACGGCATAATCTCCAGAACACGAGACGTCGTTCCACTGCCAAACTTGGGCTTCGTGTTCAAGAACTGCACATTTCTGACGTTTCCAGCAGGCACTGAAAAAGCAACTTGGTTGACCCTCACCGGGCTGCCAATCTGTGTACGTCACGTATCGATCTGAATTAAATAGAACACAAACCAGTCAACATGGTAACCCAACCCAGTCAGCATCGTTTTATTAAACAAGTTTGACAGAAATTCAGAGTTGCTTAAAAAAGGTCAGCAGAGCTTATGGAATGCCGAGTTGTCCATCGTCCTTCGGTCCTTAACGTTTGTCTTGTGAACACGATATGGACTACATTATTAATCGGATCTTTACCAAACTTTACCAGGTGTTTGTTTTTACTAATAGAAGCTCGGACAAGTTCGAAAACCGGACATTTACCAAATTTGGCTAGACTGTTGATATTAATGAGAGCTCGGACAAGTTCTGATTTTCTGACCAGTGACACCAGAATTAGGGTGCCTTGTTTTACTGAAAAATGTCGAATTCAGCCTTGTGAACACTAGCACCTTTATTTTGTATTTGATCTTTACCAAACTTGGTCAGATTGCTTACAGCTCGGACAAGTTGGAAAACCTGCCAGATTAGATTGGTAACACCTGAGTTATGGCCCTTGAAGTATGAACAAATCCATATATAGCTCTGTGAATACTCTAGCACATTCATTTTGTATTTGATATTTACCAAACTTGGCCAGATTGTTCATATTAATAAAAGCTGGGAAAAATCTGAAAATCAGCATTATCGAATTACTGACACCTGACTTAGGCCCCTTGATTTATTAAAAAATGCCCTATTCTGTCAAGCTGGAGAAGTCTGAAAACCAGCTATAATCGAATTAGTAACACCAGAGTTATGGCACTTGATTTAATGAAAAATGCCATACTCTGCTTTGTGAACACTCTAGCAAATTCAGATTGTATTTCGTCTTCCGCACACTTAACCATAATGTTGATTTCAATGAAAGTGTATGGGTGGGGTGGGGTGGGGGGTGGGGTGGGGTGGGGGAGAGGGGAGTGGGGAAGAAACCAGCTATATCGGATTGGTAACGCCAGATTTATGGCCGTTTATGAATTTATTGAAGTGTCATAGTGTGCCTTTAAATATGAACACTTTAGTCCCTTCTTTTCTAATCTGATCTCTAGTCCCTTCTTTTCTAATCTGATCTTTGCCATACTTGGAAAAGCAATGTTTATATAAATGAAAGCTCTGACATCATTGAAACCCAGCCATATCAAATTAATAACACCAGAGTTATGTCCATGAAGTTATCTCAAAATGCTATATTTTGCTTCATTAGCGCTCCAACATCTTTATTTTTCGACTGATATTTAGCAAACTTGGCCAGCTTGTTGATATCAATGAAAGCTTTTACACTCTTGAAATCAAGCCAAATCAGATTAGTTGCACCGGAGTCATGGCCTTTGATTTATTAAAAAAACTATATTTTGCTTTGTTAAATCTCTAGGTACTTCATTTTCATCTGATCTTAACTTGTAAAGAGTGTTTATATCGATGAGATTTAATCAGGTTCAATAATCAGCCAAATCTGAACAGACACCTCGCCCATCCCTCCCCCACCCCACCCCTTTTTCTCGCACACAACCTATCCCACCTCCATCCCCACCGATTATAAGAGCCATTGTTAGCAAGAAGAGCGTCTACAGGCCCCTTTATATACATAGTAAGACATTAAATGTATGTAAAGTCGGCAGAGTACGCATAACAATTAATATCCGCTCATGTGAACTTTTGAACCGACCGCACGGAGATGGTGGTGTGTGGTGGTTTTACTGTGGGAGGAGGACCCGGAGAAAACCCACCTGTCCGGTTTGGCGGCCATCTTACCATCTTACTTCCTAGTCCGGGATTCTAACCCAGGATACAATGGTGAGTATGTTGTTAAACACTAAATATTGTAAAATGCTAAAAGAATAAGATATTGTTTTTGCATCGATGGTCTTAACGTTTAAATTATATTAATGTATTTAATTTCTACAAGTTTATCTGATAACTTACTGTCGTTCCATACCCATCGTGCAGGCTGAACGATTTCAATATAGGTCATTCCCAGCCACGGAGATTCGTCAGAATCCCAGCCTAAAGTCGTCAATGCCGAACCAATAAACTCCGACGTTTCTGCCTCATTTATCATCATCATTGATCCGCCATAGTTGTAACATGTCTGCCTGGCGCTCTCATACGTCTGTGAGCTTTTAATAAATATGTAGCACGTGCTTCCATACCGTGCAGTATGTATGTTCGTTGTCGCTTGGACAAGCCGAGCCGCCGGAAAGAACTTGACAATATGGAAAGAAAATAATTATGTGAATAAACAGAAATATTATAATACGCAGACAAATGATGGTGGTGCCTATTGAACGTCAATAGTGTAAGGTACGGGTCATGTTGTTTTGTTAAACAGATTCTACATTAGGCATACTTTTATGAATGGTGATTTACGTCATTTTTAGCACATATTAGGCCATATATGATGGTCAATTTATTTGTGGAAGAAGCAAATCACTCCATTTTTAGGCATAGGTTCTACCTAGGCCTATTGCTATCATCCTCATTTTCAAAATGGCGACATCACATTATATACTGAAAGGAAAAAGAAACGCGACACGGAAATTTCCGCTATATATTGTATGTACAATATGCTGCTGTTAATCGCTACCTAAGATCTTTCCTTTGAGAAAAAGTACTAAAACAACCCGTAACACAGCAAATAGTATTCCTGCAAAGTTTCATTATTGACAGAGTACGCGTTTGGCCAAACTTAGGATGCACATTTTTGCAAACTCTTTACGTTAAATACAGCACTGAACTGGCTCAATTTTTCAAAGAGGAACTTCAACATTTATGAATTTCTGGTTACAACGTGTACTGTGATTAAAACGTCTACAGCATCATAGTTGTGTACTTTCTCTAACTAACGGCAACGTTTTTTTTTTACAAAACATCTTGAGATTTCCTTGGAATATATATGGAATTAAGTGTGCGGTATATACAATATAGCGGAAATTATCGTGTCGTGTTTCTTTTTCCTTTCAGTATAGTTGAGCCCCATCTAGCGACACATTTGAGATAGCGTTGTGTAGGATTACCACCACTAATTACATGTAAACCTCTGAGGTATAGCGATGTGTAGGTTTACCACCAATAATTACATGTAAACCTCCGAGGTGTAAGTGTAGCGTTTTGTAGGTTTACTACCACTAGTTACATGTAAACCTCCGAGGTGTAGTCAAATGTAGTTCCTATAATAAAAAGTAATCCCTCCTTTTTTGATGGAAATGGACATTATAAGTAAGGGAAAACTGCCCATAGGTGTTCGATTTTGTGGTTGTATGTATTAGAAGCGATTAATAGGTTTTACTTGATCACTGATGAACATTTTCGAAATTTCGACTCTATGCTTACACTTTGTGAGCAACCATCACTGAAAACAGGTGTACCCTTGGCATGTTTAGTAAACAAACAAGAACTTTCTTATATGTCTTGAGACCCCACCTTTTCTGGTGATTTTTTAAGTGGAAAATTAGTTTTCTATATGAAAATTACGCTGCTGCATCGTCCATACTTGAGTTGAAGTTGAGACAAATCATTAATATGACACTTTAACATTGGTGTCTATGGGGGAAATAATTCGTGGTTTCATACCAATTGTTTGCAGCATGTATTCATGCAAACTCCTCGCAGTGGTTACTTCCCCTATCTGTTAAAGTAACCAGTGCCACCACACAAATTTGTAGCTGAAATCCAGCTAAGTTTAATTATTTTATTTTTATTTTTTTTAGGTCAATATCAACTTACTTTGTTCATAATATAGGAAAATAGTGTGAAAAACGGTATCTGGTTACAAAAATATTCAATTTTAGCGAATATATATTTAATATGCAAACCGCTTACTTGTAAACAAACATGTATTCCGTTGAGAACATTACAGAAGGTGTGCGTAAATTTAATAAAGACATTACACTCAAGCCAATGCAGGTTGAATGTTTTCAACATCTTCTCAAAGGTTATGATGTTATATTGCCAATCTGCCTGTTGGTTACGGCAGGAGTTTGCTGTACCAGGCATTACCTAGTGTATCGGCATTTTGTAATCACAAGGCCTCAGATATCGTCCCGTGATTTGTGTGGTAGCAGGGATTATTTGCTACATTATCACTGCGTGGAGGTTGGTTTTCATGAATTAAATCTGCATGGAAACAGGTTTGGTGAGCATGAAACCATTAAATCCTTCCCCCTACCCACTAAAATAGGATACTGTGAAAAAATGAAGATTTGTGTAAAAGATAACATATTATTCCTTATCATTCAAACTCGACTTGGTAGCGTTCAGCTAGTATCAATTTTGATTTTAGCGGTATTTTTGGCATTATTGAGCTCGTATTCGCTACTATAATTATGTATGGTACCAACAATTTTGAAGAATTTGCTTTAAAAAAAATCAATTTTGGAATTAAAATCGACATAATTGGCATAGTCATCATTCTAATTGTACCTAAAATGCATATTTTATATGTCCATTGACTGTTCTAAACATCTGATCTATTTAATATGGTGTGTTGACAAGGAATGCCATTTGGTATGACAACTCAGATAGTGCACACGTTAAATAAATATCTCTGACTTTTGTCGATTTCAGATTATTGTCCTTGGTATTCACATGACCATATCTCGACAAATAATCATTCGATTTGCTCGAAGTAGATATTTTTAAGCATGTTATGAAAATGACAATACAAAATCCTCATTAAAATTTTACGAAACATCTTCCCTTATAGGTTTACCACCACTAATTACATGTAAACCTCCGAGGTGTAGTCGAATGTAGTTCCTATAATAGAAAGTAATCCCTCCTTTTTTGATGGAAATGGGCATTATAAGTAGGGGAAAACTGCCCATTTCAGTGTTCGATTTAATGGTTGTATGTATTAGAAACATATTAATAGGTTTTACTGGATCACTGATGAACATTTTCGAAATTTCGACTCTATGCTTACACTTTGTGAGCAACCATCACTGAAAATAGCTGTACCCTTGGTCTGTTTAGTAAACAAACAAGAACTTTCTTACATGTCTGGTGACCCTACCTTTTCTGGTGATTTTATGGAACATTAGTTTTCTATATGAAAATTACACTGCTGTATTATCCATACTTTAGTTGAAGTTGCAGCCAATCATTAATATGTGATACTTTAACATTTGTGTCTATGGGGAAAATAATTAGTGGTTTCATACCTGTAGAGCTAGTCTAGATCATCTGCGACGTTTGCTTGTTTTCAAGACAAACGTTTGTATTTCAATCAAGCGTCGAAGATAATCAAGACTGGTGAAGTACATGTCGCGGTTATTTCTATGCTGGTTTCCCGCAATACAAAATCGTCATAAAGCAGCGTATTGTTCAAGACAACCAATCAGCTGCTGGCGTTGACTGACTGATTGACTGAATATAATTTAATCACATAAATTTAACATACCGATATAACATTGCGCCGTGGTCTAGGGGTTAGTAGAGTTGCCCTAAGTGCAGTTTTGATTTCAATGCACGGTATCAAGGGTTCAATTCAGGGTGCAAGCGAACAAATAATACTTTCCTTTTATTTATATAATAAATTAATAAATCAATAAAATTAAAGTAGGTCGGTAGGAATTAGTTTTAAATCATTTATTTTCAATAATAGGAAAATTGTTCCTAAGTGCTTTTGTTCGTATTAAAGAACTTTGATATAAATTAACAAATATATCACGAACAAAACTTTTTTATTGCAATAAACAGTTTTGGGTCGGGGAGGTGTATGTGTGTGTATGTGGAGCTTACCATGTCAAACATTAATCTTGTATATATTTCCACGTTTCTCAAATTATTAGGATTTTCTTTTCTCAATGATTTTATAAAGAAATTCTATAGAAACGACTTAAAAAGTCTTCAATCGGAAACATTTGTTTTGCATGAATACCATTCATTTGAAACACACATAAAGATAGTGTTGTAACGATATCATGCAACACGTGACGTCAGTTGCGGAGACACGAACTGGCTTGATACGAATAGTTGCTGAAGAAACGGTATCTAAGGATTTTATTTGTTGTAGCCCACCAGATGAAATATTGACTCAGTTAAATTATTATTTGCGGAACTTTTAACTTTCGATTCGAAGCGATCAAGTGCTGTTATACTGACTTAGTTCGAATATTTCTCAGTTCGCCATACATTTAAATGCATCTTATACAATCATGTTTTGGGGGGAAATAAAACAACAGTTAACACTAAATATTGATTAGGTTAATGAAAGAGGAAGACCATTATCTGATTGCCCGTAAAGTGACCTTCAAACAATTAGCGAAGTATTAAGTTGTGCATAAATTATATTACCGTCTGGCATTCCGACATTTTCGCGTTAAAAGTATAATGTCAGCATTTGTCAACCCTAATTCAGCAGAAACATTTAGTGACAAAATAAGGAACATTCAGTGATTTCATTATTATATCAAATTTGTCTTCATATGACTGTTGTGACATTTACATGGTAATGACATTTCCAATCTGAGATAACTGCGATGAATAAGTGTTGTATGAATAATGTTGCTTATGTTGCTGGCGCCCGTTTTCGTCTCTTTTGGGCGAAGGCTAGGTGGGTTGATGAGAGTACTCGATGTCCGTTGTTTGTCCGTCGGTGTGATTTCATTCTTAAATTGATTTTTACCAAACTGTGTCAGATTCTCATGTCAATGAAAGCTCGGAACTTGTTCGAAAATCAGCTAGATCGGATTAGTACCACATATGACCCTTGTATTACTGAAATATTTCATATTCTGCCTTTTGAACAATCTAGCAACTTTATTTTGTATTTAAAATGATCAAACTTGGCCAGATTGTTGATATCAATAAAAGCTCGGACAAGTTTGTATACCAGCTATAGGACGTCTATTAAAGGTGTATATGTAACGTTTAATAAGATTTGTCATACTTACATCAACTTACTATCATTTTCCTATAGGAATTCTTTCAAAGGTGTATATGTAACGTTTAATAAGATGTGTCATATTTACATCAACTCGCTTTCAATTTCCTATAGGAATTATATTAAATGTGTATATTTAACGTTTAATAAGATTTGCCATACTTACATTAACTTGCTATCAATTTCCTATTGGAATTGTATTAAATGTGTATATTTAACGTTTAATACGATTTGTCATACTCACATCACCTTACTTTCAATTTCCTATAGGAATTTTATTAAATGTGTATATGTAACGTTTAATAAGAGTGTCATACTTACATCAACTTATTATCAATTTCCTTTTAAAGGTGTATACACTGAACAAAATTGCTAAGTATCAACTTTTGGGCCAACCATTTTCATATTAAAGTGAATCCAAAGTGCAGAATACCTCAGATTTCACCACACCGCCCTTTGGGCCAACCATTTTCATATTAAATTGATAAGGGAATTCACAATCGAAACTGCTGAACCAATAACATATTTTGTGCGCTAAAATGGGCGAATCTAGTTCGTACAAATGAATCCACGGGGGTCCCAAAAAAACATATTTAGTGTTTTAAATGATTTTATATAGAAATTCTATAGAAACGACTTAAAAAGTCTTCGGAAACATTTGTTTTACATGAATACCATTCATTTGAAACACACATAATGATAGTGTTGTAACGATATCATGCAACACGTGACGTCAGTTGCGGAGACACCAACTGGCTTGATACGAATAGTTGCTGAAGAACGGTATCTAACGATTTTATTTGTTGTAGCCCACCAGATGAAATATTGACTCAGTTAAATTATTATTTGCGGAACTTTTTACTTTCGATTCGAAGCGATCAAGTGCTGTTATACTGACTTAGTTCGAATATTTCTCAGTTCGCCATACATTTAAATGCATCTTATACAATCATGTTTTTGGGGGGAAATAAAACAACAGTTAACACTAAATATAGATTAGGTTAATGACAGAGGAAGACCATTTATTTGATTGCCCGTAAAGTGACATTCAAACTGTTAGCAGAAGTATTACGTTGTAGATAATGTATATTACCGTCTGGCATTCCGACATTTTCGCGTTAAAAGTATAATGTCAGCATTTGTCAACCCTAATTCAGCAGAAACATTTAGTGACAAAATAAGGAACATTCAGTGATTTCATTATTATATCAAATTTGTCTTCATATGACTGTTGTGACATTTACATGGTAATGACATTTCCAATCTGAGATAACTGCGATGAATAAGTGTTGTATGAACAATGTTGCTTATGTTGCTGGCGCCCGTTTGCGTCTCTTCTGGGCGAAGGCTAGGTGGGTTGATGAGAGTACTCGATGTCCGTTGTTTGTCCGTCGGTGTGATTTCATTCTTAAATTGATTTTTACCAAACTGTGTCAGATTCTCATGTCAATGAAAGCTCGGAACTTGTTCGAAAATCAGCTAGATCGGATTAGTACCACATATGACCCTTGTATTACTGAAATATTTCATATTCTGCCTTTTGAACAATCTAGCAACTTTATTTTGTATTTAAAATGATCAAACTTGGCAAAATTGTTGATATCAATAAAAGCTCGGACAAGTTTGTATACCAGCTATAGGACGTCTATTAAAGGTGTATATGTAACGTTTAATAAGATTTGTCATACTTACATCAACTTACTATCATTTTCCTATAGGAATTCTTTCAAATGTGTATATGTAACGTTTAATAAGATTTGTCATACTTACATCAACTTACTATCAATTTCCTATAGGAATTCTTTTAAAGGATCTTAACTAATTTTCTTATTTTAAATATATTTTAGAATAGATATATGATAAGTATTTTGTTTTGACCCATAGTTTGTAAAACATTTATTTTTTGTTTAAATTGTTGCATCTTTTGAGAGTTACCCTCCCTTTATAAGAAAACATGAAATGTACTGATAAAACCCATAACATGAGTCAAAGATCGCTTAAAGATATAAAATTCTTAAAATTGATATTATATAATAGAAAAAAACATAAACATTTGACCCATTTATCGCAGATTTTCCGTCTATAAAAAAATGAAATGTGGATAATCTTAAATTACCCCCTTTACATTGAATATTGTTTGCAATTCAAGTAACTGTAATTCAGCGTTAACATTAAATATTTTGAAAATTTCTTTTGCAAACGCATTTGTAGCGGTAATGCTAGTAAAACATGATGTCAAAATAATTTTAACTGGCATATTTTAGAATTAGGAACATCGAAAGATTCACTAATTCGAAGTACTTAATAAAATCCTATATACTCAGTTGTATTAAGTGTTATAACTTATTTCTAAGAAAACACATTGACTTAAAAGTTTTAAAATATGTTCATGCAATCAGAGCAGACGATTTACACTCGTTATTTTGCAGTTTAACCGTAACTCTAATCAAGCTCAAAATACACAAAACAATGAGAATATTATTGACATATTCTTAGGTTGATACTTAGCAATTTGGTTTAGTATATAATGTAATACATTATCAAAAATCCCATTGTTAAATATTGCAGTTAACTTACAGCTAAATTTAAATTGATTCTATGAAAAGTGTACAACTACACGCCATAAACCAATTTTTTTATATATTAAATAAACCTGTGAATCTGTATGAGCCATATTTGACCCCATTTTCACCAGTTTTGACCAAGCTTTTTTTAAATAACTCCTCAAGGTAATAGTGTGACCGCCGGGTCACCATTTAAATAACTTGGTAGCGGACAATAATCTTATGCTACATGCAACGCTTTAGACCTTTAGCTCTTGTAGTTTCACAGAAAAAGATGCTTATATACTTTCCTATAGGACTCTTTGTAAAACTATGATCTCCGGGACCGGGCCATATTTGACCACAGTGTCATGACTTGCATAAAACTGGTAGAGAACCATAAAATATTAGACCGATGGCTCTGTTTTTATTTTTTTAAAGATTTTTTTCAATATGACTCTATGTATGACCCCTGGGTTACCATTTTAACACATTTACTAGTGGACCATAAGCTTATGCTACATGCATAATATTAGACCTCTAGCTCTAAAGACTTACGGTTTTAGAGAAGAAGTGGGTTTTTTAATTTTCCTTTATAGCTCTATATAAAACGGTTAGCCCTTGGGGTTGGGCCATATTTGATGCCCAGGTCAGCATTTTAAAAACACTTGGTAGAGGACCTTAACCGTATTAAACATGCAAAATATTAGACATGTAGCTCTTGTAGTTCCAGAGAAAAATATTTGTTTAAGAAACCAGGGTCCGTATTCATAAAGCTTCTTACCAATATTAAGTCAGATTTTATAAAAAAAAATTAAAAAAAATCCATCGATTTAAGACGTTTTCTTAATATCGCTAATAAGGTTATGGATAAATAAAAACTACAGCTCAATATTTATCTTAAAATATATGGTTTGTAGTGTTTCTGAGAAGTAAATAAGAAGATTAAAAAATATGTAAAAATCTTAAATTGGGGAGATAACTTCAATAACAGGAATCAGCTACTATGTTCGTACTACTGTCATGGATTTTTTTATTTCTCTACAAGATACTAGTACTCAATAACATAGTACTAGTAAGAATTTGTCCCGTGAGATAGTAACAAAAAAGTGTATGGCTCATGGCCTATCTTAGTTTATATTTCGCTGACATTATGCCTTACCAGTTATAACAGGGATGAATGGGATGTACGTATCCGGTATGTGCAGATAAATATTCATTACTATAAAAGTCAGGACAGCTAAACAAAATACGTGTTTCCTTATAGTTTGCGAAGTTTCCAAATTTATAAAAGTTTACATACCTTCGTCAAATCGCCCTCCGTATCCATAATGTACATACAAATGTAACAAAACCACACAAAGAAACAATAGTCTTCCGCATATATTTCGCCGTAACATTGTTACAGGCAGTCCGAGAAGTTATGTTCAAACTAAAACACCAACATCACGGTACTTAATCTTACATCCGTTCACAGCCAAGGCCGGGCTAAGTGGCACTACTAACAACATCCGGGTTCTGTATTGTACTTCAGGAAAATTACGCAAGATTATTAAAGGACGGGAGGCGATCTGTAAGAAGGATGGTTGTCGATCCAAATACGAATACAACGATGATGATGTGCTTCTTCTGCATGTGTAATGTGCGTATGCTCTAAACACTGCCCCATGATCCATATCAGGGTACAAAAAAAGTGCAACATTTAGTATACGAGGATTTGTTTAGTAACCAACACACCTGTATTCAGTGTACACTAAACGACTTTAAAAACGCAACAGGGAAATAAACTAAGATAACTGACATCTTTCAATAGAAATTAAATTTTAATTTCATCTTCTATTTAACCATATCTACAGTTGAATTGCTTAAAATTTCATTCAAATTTATTAACTTTAAAATTGTTAAATTCAAAAAATAACAGTACTACCCCCAAAAGCAAAAGTCACAATATCCACCATTAGCGGCAATGCACGCCTGACATCTACTACGCATATTGGGATATACCGGGTATTAGTTTTGTGACTTTTGCTTTTGGGGGTCGTACTGTTATGGTCTGAATTTAACAAGTTTATTGTTGATCAATTTGAATGAAATTTTCAGCAAATCGACTGTAGATATTGTTAAATAGAATAGATGAAATAAAAATTTGATTTCTATTGAAATATGTAGTTTTCTTAGTTTATTTCCCTGTTGCGTTTTAAAAGTCGTTCAGTGTATTTGTGAGTATAAATACAAGTTTACAGTCCCTCTAAACGTTTATGGGCAATGTACGAGTGTGCGTACGAGTAGTTTAGGGGCACGGGATGATTGAGTGAATCTGTAGTTTGGGGCCACGGCACGAGTAAATGTATGAGTAGTTTGGGAGCCAAGCACGGGTGAATTTATTAGTAGGTTAGGGGCATGGTACGAGTGTGTGTTTATGCGTAGTTTGGGGGCATGGTACAAGTGAGTGTATGAGTAGTTTGGGTTGGGGCATGCCACGAGTGAATGTATGAGTAGTTTGGGGACATGGTACGAGTGAGTGTATGAAAAGTTTGGGGTATGGTACGAGTGATTGTATGAGTAGTTTGGGGGCATGGTACGAGTGAGTGTATGAGTAGTTTGGGTTGGGGCATGCCACGAGTGAATGTATGAGTAGTTTGGGGGCATGATACGAGTGAGTGTATGAAAAGTTTGGGGTATGGTACGAGTGATTGTATGAGTAGTTTGGGTGCATGGTACGAGTAAGTGTATGAGTAGTTTGGGGGCATGGCACGAGTGTGTGTGTGTGTGTGTGTGTGTGTGTGTATGCTTAGTTTGGGGGCATGGTACGAGTGAGTGTATGAGTAGTTTGGGGGCATGGTACGAGTGGGTGTATGAGTAGTTTGGGGGCATGGTACGAGTGAGTGTATGAGTAGTTTGGGGGCATGGCATGAATTAATGTATGCGTAGTCTGAGAACATGGTACGAGTGAGGGTATAAGTAGTTTGGGGGCACCAGTGTGTGTATGAGTAGTCTGGGGCATGGCACGAGTGAGTGTATGAGTAGTTTGGGTGCATGGTACGAGTGAGTGTATGAGTTGTTTGAGTGCATGGTACGAGTGAGTGTATGAGTAGTTTGGGGGCATGGCACGAGTGTGTGTGTGTGTGTGTGTGTGTGTGTGTTTGTATGCATAGTTTGGGGCATGGCACGTGTGAGTGTATGAGTAGTTTGGGGCATGGTACGAGTGAGTGTATGAGTAGTTTGGGGCAAGGCACTAGTGAATGTATGAGTAGTTTGGGGGCAAGGCACGAGTGAATGTACGAGTAGTTTGGGGGCATGGCACGAGTGTGTATGTGTGTGTGTATGCGTAGTTTGGGGGCATGGTACGAGTGAATGTATGAATAGTTTGAGGGCATGGTACGAGTGAGTGTATGAGTAGTTTGGGGGTATCGCACGAGTGAATGTATGAGTAGTTTTGGGGCATGGTACGAGTCAGTGTATGAGTAGTTTGGGGCATGGCACGAGTGAATGTATGCGTAGTTTGGGGGCATGGCACGAGTGAATGTATGCGCAGTTTGGGGCATGGTACGAGTGATTGAACGCATAGGAGGCACTCCTCAGTTTCGCATGAATGTCCATGGTGTAAATCAGAAAGAAATCAACTAAGCATCTTTTAGGTCAATTTTTTTGTACTTCTAAGTTTATTTTGGTGTATTGGAATATGCATTCTTTGGGTTTTTTGGAGGCCATAAATAGAAAAATGTGAACCAATCAAAAACTTTCTAAAAAAAGGTAAAATGGCTGATTTTCAATCACGGGGAGATCAGCATGGAATAACTTTTTAAAACGCCGGACTAGGTATGTAAAATTTAGCATTTCCTGATAGGCATGAGCATTATGAGTGCAGATATGACCCTGATATGTGTAGGAAAATATCATTTATTTTTTTATTGACATTTGAAATATTGCTAAAATTGGTTTTTTAACATGTTTTGAGGGGTGGGGGTAATCTTAAAGAAATGGGACTAAAGTTGTACAGAAAGTGCTTTTTTATACTTTTATTTGGTATGGAAACATGGGTAATTTTATTGTCTTCTAAGAAATGTATGACACAATGATGATGTGATTTATTTTTGCTCAAGGATTCAGGCTAAGGGCTTGTCATGGGTTTGATGATTGAGAAATGTACATTAAACTGTGGAGTGCCCCCCATAGTTTGGGGCATGACACGAGTGAATGTATGCGTAGTTTGGGGGCATGGAACGAGTGTGTGTGTATGTGTAGTTTTGGGGCATGGTACGAGTGAGTGTATGATTAGTTTGGGGGAATGGCACGAGTGAGTGTATGAGTAGTTTGGGGGCATGGCACGAGTGAGTGTATGAGTAGTTTGGGGGAATGGCACGAGTGTGTGTGTGTGTATGCTTAGTTTGGGGGCATGGCACGAGTGAGTGTATGAGTAGTTTGGGGGCATGACACAAGTGAATGTATGAGTAGTTTGGGGCATGGTACGAGTGAGTGTATGAGTAGTTTGGGGGCATGACACAAGTGAATGTATGCGTAGTTTGGGGCATGGTACGAGTGAGTGTATGAGTAGTTTGGGGGCATGGCACGAGTGTGTGTGTGTGTGTATGCTTAGTTTGGGGGCATGGCACGAGTGAGTGTATGAGTAGTTTGGGGGCATGACACAAGTGAATGTATGAGTAGTTTGGGGGCATGGTACGAGTGAGTGTATGAGTAGTTTGGGGACATGGTAAAAGGAAGTGTATGAGTAGTTTGCGGGCATGGTAGGAGTGAATGAATGCGTGGTTTGGGGACATGACACAAGTTAGTGTATGAGCAGTTTGGAGGCATGACACAAGTGAATATATGAGCAGTTTTGGGGCATGACACGAGTGAATGAATGAGCAGTTTGGGGCATGGAACGAGTGAATGTATGAGTAGTTTGAGGGCATGACACGAGTGAATGTATGAGTAGTTTGGGTGCATGGCACCAGTGAAGGTATAAATAGTTTGAGGGCATGACACCAGTGAATGTACGAGTATGAGTAGTTTGGGGATATGACAAAAATGAATGTATGGAAGTCAGTGGAAGTCAATAGTATTCTATTGCGAAGTATATAGTATGATATTTGAACTAAGTTGAACCAGTTAATTCATAATCATTCTGAACTGCAAATAAAATAATTGAATTATAATACCAATTACTTAATGACATGCTACACTTCATTTTTGTTGAGACATGTTCTTGCTCTTCCTTTTATCTACAATAAATGCACCCAAACCACTCGTACATTCATGTGCAATATATAAATGCACAATGGCATCGCTTCTTGGATAATCAGTCTCCAATCGTAAATACGGCAATGCGCGGACATGCTGAAGGTGCCATGAATAGTATGTGATATTAAGTGGAACAACTTGTTGACGCAAGGAAAAACTGATTGCATATGATGCATGTGATAACAAGTTTTTAAAATAAAAATAAATATTGCAGAAGTATTTAACATTTACACCTTTGTCCATATTTGATACTGTTTTATACTTCATCTTATCATAAAGTATTTACCGCGATACTAAAAACTACACAATTAATATAGTAAAAATTGTATACAGAGTTTGAAACTACAAACCCAGCATGCAACTATGCACATGCAACTACAAACCCAGCATGCAACTATGCACGTTCAGCCTCAAACTCAGCACATAAGTATGCACGTGCAATTATAAACTCAGAATATAAGTATGCACGTGCAACTAAAATCTCATTCTCATTAAAATCAGATACAAAATTCGCTCCACTACTGTCCGTTATTGAGAGTATTGGAGCTAATTTTAGATCTGTCAGTAAATTCGACTGGTACAAACTCAGTATATATGTATGCACGTGCAACTATAAACTCAGCATACACATATGCACGTGCTACAAATTCACTCTCATTAAAATCAGATACAAAATTCGCTCCACTACTGTTCGCTATTGAGAGTATTGGAGCTAATTTTTGATCTGTCAGTAAATCGACTTGTACAAACTCAGTATACAAGTATGCACGTGCAACTATAAACGCACCATACAATTATGCACGAGCAACAACAAACTCAGCAAAAAAGTATGCACGTGCAACTACAAATTCATTAAATCAGATACAAAATTCGCTTTACTACTTTCCGATATTTAAAGTAGTGGAGCTCATTTTGTATCTTTTTGTAATGCGTATGCAACTAAGCACGTGCAACTACAAACTCAGCATACACATGCAGATGTACAGCTATGCAGCTAACAGATGTTCAATAACAAACACAACGAAACAAGAAGACTTTGAATAATACTGTAACATATCGAAATACTTTTTGAGTGGCCTAACTTGCCAAACACTTAAAAACTGTGATACGCTGTAGGAACCCCATTTGTTACAAAGTCGCTATCTGTTGTAGCCGTCCGTAAAAGTTACAATTTGTGTTCTAAATATTACACTAAACGCTATCTGTTACAATCTTACCGCAAATGTTACAAAATGTAGTTGTGATAAAAGTTACAACGTCTACGCTATCTGTTACAACATTTTTACTTGTAACAAAAGTTACAACACTTTGTCCGTAAATGTTACACTGGCATTGGCATCATTTCCGAAGCTTTGGAAAGTGTTGGAATTTGCTAGTACACTATATTTATAATATTTATAAGTGTATTTAGGTAATTGCAACAACCTTACCATGTCGTAAATGTTACACTGACATTGACATCATTTCCGAAGCTTGTAAACAGTATTTAAATGTGCTATTAAAGTATTTTTTTATAAATTTTAGTAGTGTGTTTCACACATTTCTGTACGTACGATTGTTTTCCATAGGCGGTTTCAAGGAAGAGGCAGATTTGGCGCACGCTTTTAATAGTTACTTTTAACATGTAGGTATATGTATATACATGAAATCTATGGCATACACTTTTCAAAACTGCTAACTACACCGCTCACGTTTTGGGTTATATATATCGATGGGTTGAATGTTTTTCAATAAAATAAAAAGGAAATACCAATTCAATCATTTTTACATCATTTCATTTTATTTTTTTCATGGGCAATGCTAGAACTAAACCACAATAAGCAATTACAAACGACCCATGTAAACACTAAAGTCACACTTTTCCCATATCTACATGTACATATACGTCCTAGACTTCTAAACCATCATGAGCTATTCATGTTTTTTAATTTCTGGTATTGTGTGTAGTATTTTATTTTCTCCCTCACTTCGTCCGAAAATAAATTATTTCTTTACTCAAAGAAAAGCAAACAAATTTTGAAGGACTATGTCGTGTTTTGCAGTCATTATGAATATAAGAATGTTTCATGGGTATCCGGTGAAGATAGGGAATTCCAACCCGAGGTATAGGTGTTTTTATCGGAACCGAGGCTCTGCCGAGGTTCCGATTAAAACACTTATACCGAGGGTTGGAATTCCCTATCTGAACCGAATACCCATGATAGATTCGTTTTCTTGCATATCAGAGACATGTTGTGCGTTGACGCCGCCAGCTACTAACGTTGTGCATGTTTTCCGGCATACCGGATGTTGGCGCGCGTGAATTTTATCTCGACCATAGATGGTATCTAGCCCCGGTAAAATGACGGATATTCTTTTCTTGCATACCGGATAAGGATATCCGCCATTTTACCGGGGCTAGATATTTCCATCTCACCCTAGGGTCGAGATAAAATTCACGCGGGCCAACATCCGGTACGCTGGAAAACATGCAAAACGTTAATAGCTGGCGGCGTCAATGCACAACATTTCTCTGATATGCAAGAAAAAGAATCTATCATGGGTATTCGGTTCAGATAGGGAATTCCAACCCTCGGTATAAGTGTTTTAATCGGAACCTCGGCAGAGCCTCGGTTCCTATAAAAACACGTATACCTCGGGTTGGAATTCCCTATCTTCACCGGATACCCATGTAAGATTCTTATAATCAGGTATGCAAGATTACGTCGTCTAATGCAGTCGTTATCAAAACAATCATACAATGTATAAGAAAAAGTGGGCTAACAATGGTACAAGTAAGATATTTTATGAATCCTTCTAATATTCCGCAACAGAAACACTTTTCATAGAAAAACATACAGATGCACGTACACTGCATAGTACCTACTGTGGTTCACAAATTAATAGATAAACATTCCTGAAAAACATGCGGATAAATATTTTTTACTGCTAACGTAAAACAATTCCGATACGTATATATGAACCAAATATTTCTTCAGGTAGCAACGCCGCACACGAAAAAAAACTGTGAGGAAACGTGATCCAGTGGCAATTGCGAAACTTCGGATATTGACGGCGGGTCATAGGTTCTATATACTCTATTTAAAACAAACAGCGTACTTATTAAATTGCATAACAAAACACGCAAATACAGACAGGAAAAAACTATGAACCCAATAGCCTTCTTGACTGCTTGAGGAACATTGATTGACGAAAACGTTTGTATGTTATGATCCCACGTCCGTTCGTGCGTCCGTCCGGAGCCATATCTTGGTAACCATAAGGCACATACACGTAATATTTTGTATAAATGTTTGTCCCTATGTGGACTCGCTTTTGACCAAGTATGGTTTGAATCGCCTTAGTAACACCAGAGTTATGGCCCTTGATTTAATAATTACTTAATCAATATATAGTATATAATGAATCTTTTGTCTGGAAAATAACTCGAAAACTATTTATGGGATTCAATTTAAACTTCAAACACTGATACAGGGCAGTGAGTGGATTTACAGAGTGCAGAAACCATAACTCTAGGTAAACTATAAGTGGATTTATGGGACTTTGTGGCTTTATTTACTATATAGTATATACTATTTTAGGAAAATTTTGTTTGAACCATAAATAACTAAAAAAACATTCGACAGAATCAAAGGACACTTGAAACATTGATTAAGGGCAGAGAGTGGTTGTGCAGAGTGCATGAATCATAACTCTGTGTAAAGTAAAAGTGGAGTTATGTGATTTTGTTGCTTTATTTACTATATTATATAGGGAAATTTTGTTTGGACCACAACTCAAAATCCGTTAAAGATAATGGTTTCTTTAACGTGCGCATACACACGGGACCTCGGTCTTACGCCTTAGTAGACTTTTAAGACTTAGTAGTTTTAGTTGGAGAACCGGGGAATCGAACCTGCGACACCTGTATTGACAGTCAAACGCGTTACCACTTGAACAAATATCCGCTATAAGCGTTTATCCTTTTATAGCCTGTGCTTTATATGGCCACTAAAATGTGCCGAAAACAAACACAAGTATAGTCTACGTCGGTTCAATCAAATGATGTGTTAAACCAACTTTCTCGGTATCTGGATTAGTTTTTCTAAGTGAATTCTATTCCTTATTTAGACCACCAAAAATGATCACGAACATTGACATTACGTAGAAACAAATTTACAATTTTTTTTTTATCATAGTAACATTTATTTTTTATTTACAAATTAATCACTGTATGAAAAACAACAAAATCAAAATGTGGATTTACAGTTTTTAACATTTTACATTACCATGTTACGGTGACAATGACCTTTGACCTTATGACATCAAAATCAAAGGCATCATTCTCTCACCAAATGCACTCAAACCATGAATTTTGATGAGATTTGCTTCTGGGGAAGTGGACAGTGCAGACAATTTTTTTGCATGATCATTATTAGGTCACGGCGCCCTTGACCTTCAATATTTGATATGCACATACTGGTGCTTCTTACAAAGTTTCGTAAAAATCCAACAAATAGCGCAGACAAGATTTGTGACGGACGAACGGAAAGGCCAAATATAATCTGTCTCACCTACCACTTTGTGGTGGAAGTCATATTTATAAATACAATATTTTAGTTCATATGTATACTTTATTAAGCAAATAATTAAGCGAACATAAACTTCAGCATTGACTCTGGCCAGTGGTGTACATGGAGTCTTCTTCCACATGACGTGCAGCCTGAAAGAAAATAAAAATTAAAAATAAGTCGCGTACAGTATTCAATTTGAATCATGTGTTGCGAGGGGGAGCTAGGGCATGTTAAGGGGAATGGGACAGCTTGACACACTGGGCTTCCAGGATACATCGAAGTAACCCAGTAGCGCCAGTAAGACTTGAATCCGTGTTCACTGGATTCAAAGCCGATATGCTATAAACGTGCCTTGACCAAAACTGAGTATATGGCACATCAAATAAAGGGTCAATACATATTATTTTGTGTATCATACGAGTATATGATTGACCTGACATGATTACAGAACAATTTTAATGTATTTTTCACCCAACAGTACTACAGCAAAAATCTATTATAAGGAAAGTTAAATCTGACAGAGGGTGCAATGCCCTATAAGCCATTTTTACTAGAAGGGGAATAAAATACAACTCTTGCCAAAAATCTAAAATTGTTAAATTTTACACGTTTTGTTCATAGGATATTTTACTTTAATGACTTAGTAAGGTCATTTTACATGGGGAGAAAACATTAATATACAACTATTTATTTTCTATTTCAAAACCTGGTGATGCCGCTAGTTTTAGAAATAAAACACGATTACATATGGCAGTTGAGAAGACACTTTTGTAGATGTGTGGTCCGTTCTGGTGTGAAAATGTGTAAAACAGACACAATATTGAAAATTTGCTCTGTGTCCCTTTAATAAATTGGGGACCCATCACATAGACCATAATCATATTGTAATTAGTTGATGTTAAAGGGACACACGGCAATCTTGAAGTATTTATCAAGCATTAACATTAGCATCTCCATTTGTTAACCTGGTAACATTTTAAATTTAAACCTGCTTGCATTAAAAATTAAATAAAAGTGTTTCATTTTGTCTTCGTTATTCTATCAAATACTTAACTATATTATAGGTGCACTATTATCAACAGTTCTGAACTATTCTAATAAATAATATTAATGATGCACAAATGCAAATTATGCAGACAAATTGACCGAACTCCAGAAGTTTAAAAAAAAAAAAGATTGCCTAGTGTCCCTTTAACACAACTTGTTTACGCATTTATCTTACACGTGCTCATATGACAATCGCGCTGCATTATCACCGAAAACATTATTTACTGTAACTTTGAACAGCACCGTGCAAGCATAACACAAGCTACATTTCAAGAACTACACAAGTGTAAACATTTTTTAAAAGGGCTCCCACCTCAAAACGATCCAATGGCATTTAACTCGGCTTGACATTCTGAAGTCGTCAGTATCAATTCACTTAGAATTGCTCAAGGGCACGATTCACATTTGAGGCCTCTCTGAAAAAACAACATCAATCCAATGTCAATGATCAAACAGACAGAGTTTATCCTTTGTTATACATAATGTAACATATTTATAAAGGAAAACTCAAAACTCTACTTACTGTCATGGATATATATGTACACATATGTGTATGTAGATCTATGTTACTGTACATAAATATGAATCTGACCTGTCAATGGCTGTTTACATTGTTTCAATGGTAGTTGTATCGGGTATGTATTCACGAATGTGCGAGAAAATGGGGATAACATAACGATAAAGATACAACGCTAACAATTTACATCCATGCATCTGAGGGGTGGGGGTGGAGGGGGTTTCTAGTTTCCTTACCCCCTCCTTGTTTTCGGTATTCAAGCTCCATCTACCCCCCCCCCCCCCACATCTACCGTACTTGGGTGGGCGGGGTGCGGGGGACATTGATAGCATTTCTACTATTCCACAAAACGTTCTACAGTTTACAGTACATCCAGTTACCGGAAAGATCGGAGTACACGAAAAATATGTACTTTCTATTAAACATTATACGCCACTTTTTTAGGCACTATATTTGGCTAATGTCTAAATATGTACGATCTAAAAGTGGTGTGTACTGTGTATTAACAAACACATTTTTGTGACAAAACAAACACCTTGATCATGGACCTCTAGCAGCAGACAGTAATCCCAATTCCAATTCGACCAACATGTCAATTTCATGTGTCAAGTTATGTCACGGTGACCTGTCAGTCACCAACACTGCATCGTGTTGACACATAATGGGACATAATGGGACGTTATTTCGTCCGGTAAGGTATTAGTTTTTACATAATCTACGGTATAAAACACTGTACGCGTGTTGTTAGACTCCATAGGTTTCCATAGTGCTCGCCGACGCAGCGCGCCCAATTTCGGGTGTAACAAAAAGGTGTCTGTTTTAATTGAAAATTCGTAAAATAGTCCGTAAAATACAAAGAAATAGTCCATGTTCGCGGAGCTAAAATGCGAACAGAACTGATATGTTATAGGTCCGTGGCGTTCCTACTGCAAAAACTAGTAAAAACGATGATATGCTGGTTGTTAAAAGCCTTTAACACATTTTAAAATTGCTTGAGTAAGCCTCTGCTCGGGAAAACAACGCAGATACATGTATCCCCAGTTTCTATACTACTCATCAAAGTGGTTTATCAATTCGATAAAAATAATAGTTTAATCCAGTTTCCTTTTGTAAAGAACTAATAACTAAAACATTTGGAAATCACCAAGCAAAGTCAGATGGAACCGGACAGTAGTCTTCATCATTGCTGTACATACAATATATCATGGAATATTTTATTTTTTCTACATTTTGCTATCTTGTATTTTAGCTCAACTAGCTCTTCCCTGTTTAATTCAGTTTTCGTTGATAATAATCCATTTCAGCCAGCAATCTTTCCTCTTATTGACTTGGCTTTTTTTGGTGCCCATAAAATCAGCACGGACTACCTCATATTCTGCTTGGCCCAGATTGCCTTCCATTAATATTTTTCTATAGTCATCTTTTAAGCTTTCAAGTTTTTTGCAAATATTTTCTATACTTTTTTATTCCATTATAATAATACTATATATTATTTATTTTTAATCCTTTATTTTATTATTTTGAATATCCTTAAACGGTACCCAACTATTAAAATCATCAGTATAACCCTTCCACTTAACCAAAGCCTTTTTTCTTTTTATAATCACGTCGTATAACTTTTTCAATTCTAATTACTTCTTGATCAGCTTTTAACATTTCCAATTCGTAAAAGCTTCCGTCACTCTTTTGATCGTTTAAGTCTTTTAAATTGTATGTCACAGGATTTGTATATCGGATTTCATCAATAACAATTATTTCTTCAGTCCAGGTTAGTGTATACCCTTTCTCAAAGGTTATTTTATATTTACTGGATCTAACCTTGTCCGCTATCTTAAACTTAGGGGAAGATTTATTATTTTTCATCTTTCCATACAAGTTGAAATATACTTCCCCTGTCTTCTTTTTCATCACTTGCTTCAATCGTTGCCATTTTAATACTACGATGTTTTTTATTATTATTCTTATCCACCATTGCCTGCAACTCGTCTAAATATGCATTTGTATTTTTTGTAGTTGTATTGTTTGCTGTAAATATTTTTCCACATCCTTTCCTTTTATGTCCTGTTAAACCGTTCAATTACTACAGTTTTTCCAAAATTAAACGTATGATATATTTTAATATTATTATCATCAAGAAATTGCTTGAATGTTTAATTACCCACATCGTCTCCCTTTGCTTATAATTTTTGAAAAACCTTAAGTTATTTCTTTACCGGTTTTATTTTGAACAGGCATGACTATGGTGGATGATATGTGCCATCTCGTCTTTTCGTTATTTCGCCGCGAAATAACGCCGAGCGAAAAGACGCCGGGCGAAATAACGAAAAGACGAAAAAACGCCGGGCGAAATAACGAAAAAACGGAAAAACGCCGAGCGAAAAGACGACAAATAGTCAAAACGCCGTGCAAAAACACGAAAAGACGAGAAACCGGCAAGCGAAAAGACGACGTTTTATACATTTAAATTTTCGTTATTTCTAGTGAAGTTTTTTCGTTTTTTCGTACAGGTTTATGAAGTTCATCGGCTAACTTATCAGTTCATCTCAACACCTTTTCTCGTTTTTTGTTGCTCCAAGTCCAAGTTTGTATTTAGTACTAATAACCGGATTGACTATCAAATTGTTAGCAAGTTTTTTCTCCACGTGATTTAGACTTACATGTACTAGCTTTTAAACCAGTCAGCATGATTTTATCATACATTGATTTATTACTAGGATTTTCGTCATAACAATCATGTTCTTTACAAATAGCATCTAGTTCATTTGATGGTTCTCCGCTGTCAAGTGAATTACCTGGACCGCAATATTTATAACCAGGAATTGATAACCCCTTTTTAGGCAACAGAGGGAGTAATGCTTTATGAATCTCAATATTTCCTCCTTGTGTGCTTTTAACAAATTGTGTTTTAGTAATACCACAAGAAGCACATGTTGCTTTTAAAATTGTTCTACCATTTTTTGCTAACATATACTGAGGATCGACATATTCCGTAATTATTTTTCTTTAACGCAATAACTCATATATAAAATATGATTAATAGATAAAATATGATATATGATGTTTTCATTTTCTATAGGTTTGTAAGGTTTTAGTATTTTATAAAGATATCATTAATCTTATTTCCGTCTTGATACTTTTTAATGAAGAATAGGCAGAAATACAATACACTTGCTTTATCTTGATACTGAATAGCTTTGTATTTTATGTTAGGTATATATGTATATATATATATATGTAAGTTAAAACTTCTTTCGGTGGACTTAGGCCAAACGGATCAAAATAATAAGTATTGCAGTAACAAGTCCAGTGTGTGCCAGGTCCAGTAAAAGCATCTAGGTTAATAATGCCGCATTCCTGTTTATTTTGTTTTGTTGCTAATTTGTTTTTACTAAACACGTCCCTGAAGTTTTGTATACCTAACTGCTTAATTAGTTTTATTATATCTACGTTAGAAATTCTCGTTTTTGAAAAAAAAAAATTATTACAAATGGGATACTTTTATATGGCCTAATTTGTGAATCTACTTGTTAATTCAGAGTTAATTGGACAGGTCAATGAATGACATCTGAAAAAGAACTGCGTAAAGTTTCATGAACGTAGGTCAATATTTTGCCAAGTTATGAACTCGGTCAGGATGCAGGTTTAAGTTTTATGAAAAGGGAAATAACTCTGCCAAAATGGAAGTCAGAGTTAATGGACATGTGCAACGACATTCCTTGAGGTAACATGAAAGAAGTTTCATAAATATAGGTCAACTACTTTTTAAGGTAAGATCTCGTTCAGGTTGCAGGTTAAAGTTTTAGGAAAAGGGGCATGACTCTGCCAAAATGGATGACCGTTCTTGTGGAAAGATGAAGATATTAAATTTTGTAAAACTTCATGAACATCGGTTAAACACTTTTCAAGTTATGGCTTGTTACGAGCTTGGTTAGGTTGCAGGTTAAAGTTTTATGAAAAGGGGCATACAATGGAAAACATAGTTATTGGACATGTGTAATGACATTCCGTGAGGTAAGATGAAGATGTGTCAAGTTTTATGAACATAGATTAAATACTTTTCAAGTTATTCCTAACATGATGTTGCAGGTTCAAGTGTGACAGACGACTGACGGACGACGGAGTGATCCCTAAGTGTCTGCCATGCTACATGATGGCGACTTTTTTAAAATCAACACTTCACAACTACACAATAAGATGATAATCAAAAGTATCCCTTTGGGTCAGCCATGCTACACAACCACACAAGACGCAGATGCTCTCCGACACCTACCTGTCAGCATTAGCTCTGGCAGCCTCCAGTATTTCGGAGTCTTCCGGTGTGAGAATAAACTTCAGTTTGATTGGTTTCTGTACATCCTCAGCTGGTGGCCTGTCCTTACTACTTTTACTGTAAGGCAAGTGGTTGACATCAAGTTTATATTATTAAAGGGGCTACATCAGGCGTAAAAAACTAGAAATGTGTCCATAGGACACGGATTCCCCAACTTAGGTCACTATGAAATAGCGTTTTGATAATGAACATAAACACTGATAAACACGTTCAACATAGGTGCGCATCTTCACTTGCTTGGCGCGACACACGTTTTTCAGCCCCTATTTTGACTAAGTCAAGGGCCATAACTCTGTGGTTCTTTGCCAAATAAAAAAAAACACAGGTGCGCAGCTTCACTTGCTGGTCAACATTCCTGTAAAATTTGGCGACCGCAGTTTAAGTAGTAATGGAGGAGGGCGCGACACAAGTTTTTCAGGCCCTAGTTTAACTAAGTCAAGGGCCATAACTCTGTGGTTCTTAGTCCAAAATAAAACGAAAACCCAGGTGCGCATCTTCACTTGCTGGTCAACATTCCTGTAAAGTTTGGTGACCGTGGGTTAAATAGTAATGGAGGATCACGCGACACAAGTTTTTCAGTCCATATATTGACTAAGTCAAGGGCCATAACTCTGTGGTTCTTGGTACCAAATAAAAACGAAAACCCAGGTGCGTAGCTTCACTTGATGGTCAACATTCCTGTAAAGTTTGGCGACTGTGGGTTAACTAGAAATGGAGGAGAGTGCGACACAAGTTTTTCAGCCCATAGTTTGACTAAGTCAAGGGCCATAACTCTGTGGCTTTTGGTAAAAAAAGCACGAAAACTTAGGTGCGCATCTTCACTTGCTGGTCAACATTCCTTTAAAGTTTGGTGACTGTGGGTTAAATAGTGGGATCACGCGACACAAGTGTTTCAGCTCCTATATTGACTACGTCAAAGGCCATAACTCTGTGGTTCTGGTTACAAAATAAAATGAAAACCCGGTGCGCATCTTTTCTTGCTGGTCAACATTCTTGAAAAGTTTGGTGACCGTGGGTTAAACAGTTAAGGAGGATCACGCGACACAACTTTTACAGCCCCTAGTTTGACTATATCAAGGCCCATAACTCTGTGATTCTTGGTCCAAAATAAAAACGAAAACCCTAGGTTGCTGTTCAACAGTCCTGTATTTTTTTTCGACTATGAGTTAAATAGTTATGGAGGTATCGCACGACACAAACTTATGGACGGACGGACAAGTGCTGAATCCCCCCCCCCACCCACAACCCCTCCCCCACCCCCTACCCCTACAAATGTTAAATGGGTCAAAGATATAGATGGAATATTAACAGTTTCCAATAATAAAGCACAATAATTAATAATTATAAATTACAACAAGTTTTATCAGGCAATAAAGGAATCCACAAGTTATAAATTGTTGGCACGAGGTTCACCTGGTGCATCACCATGGTTGGGAAATACTTTCTTCAAGTCTTGTATTTTGTATGTTTAGAGTAAATTCTTTCGGTGCTTTATGGATCATAAAAGAGAATATTTAATTTATTGTTTGTAAACACTGCTGGGACCTCTTTATTTTATCTGTTTATCACGTGATATCCATTAGCCAATTAGATTTTGACTACAGTTTGTCTTGTGTCACGTAACTGTTCCGTGTAGCTCAGACGGGGGCGCATCAGTCCTACCCGCAAGCATAATTTTAGTGTGGGCTACGAGGAAGTGGTACTTTCTGTTAGTTACCGATATTGAATTCCGTAAAAATATCTTGTTTCTAATTTAATTTAGTAAATTCAATAATGGCAGTTGTGTAATGTTTGCCATCGTATTTAGTTTGTGTTTTATACGCTAACTGTTACGGCTAATGCAGCTTTAACCAATTCGATTGCATGGAGAAAAAAAAACACATATGTCTGATACATATACGCATCCATAGACTTCAATGCGTCGTGGTACACTGGACTTCAAACCGGAGGACAAAGGTTCAAGCCTCACTGGCGTCACTGAGTTTCGTCGCTGTGTTCTAGTACAAAGATAAGGTTATACGTCCAACAGGTAGAGTAGCGTTCACAGAATACAGTCACTTCAAAAAGTATTACAAAGCAAAAGTGATTCAAAAAGCACATCACAAACATATACGGTTTGACAACAGGGGTACCGCCTTGGAACGGTCAGTGGCAAAAAGAACCACCGGGGAGTTTAAACCGATTCAAGGGTGCACCAAACATAACTCTTACCCTGTCATCATCCCTAAACAACACGGCAGCGTAAATAAAAATAATCCCCGCCGCGTTAACCCTTTAAATTAGAGAAAGCGTAGATAGATGTTATAAGAAAAAACACAGAAATGTTCATATATATAATATATAATAAACATATACTGAACCAAACAGCTAATGCACCAGTAGACAATACCTTTAATATCTCAATAATAACGATCAATAACTCAAAACAAATTTCATTATGAACGAGAGAAATATCTTGTCACTAACGACTGTAAATTTAAACAAAATCATTCAACGGTACCAGTCGGGATATAATAAGTTCATACATTAAAGGTATTGTTAACTGGTGCGTTAGCTGTTTGGTTCAGTATATATACAAGTATTTCTAAGTGGGTTAGTTCTATATACAAGTATTTCTAAGTGGGTTAGTTCTATTAAAAAAGGAACAACAAGTATCTAAACAATGATCCAGATCATGATAAAAATGTTACATGTATATTAAAATATGGTGTTAGAACTAGGTTTGAAAGTTGAATTGATTTTGAATGAACTCGGGTATAATATAAATTATAAATTAACCCTAATGCGTAACGTAGGATAGCATATTATTACTGTACTTGTAAATAAGGGGTTAGTTTAGGCTCACTCATTATGTTTAGGCCCTTTAGTTATTTGACAATTTTTAGTCGACCACCTACAGGACCATAACCAGCCCTGACATTTAACTCAGCAAATACATTTCTATAGTGGTTCAGGGTCATGCACACACCTCCCCTCTTCCAAATTGTCATACATTCGATTTACTGTGTTTTATTGCAATTCCCGTGTAATTTTTTTTCCGGTTAAAAACATCGCAGTAATATTATTAGATGTTCCAATAAAATTCCTGCTTCAGTTGGTCAACTTTTCCAAAATTTTACCGAGGCAACTCGGTGTGCCTTAGCGTAGCGTGTGTCTTATCGTACTACGGCCATGCACATAGACACCACTATTCTTCGTAATAATTATTCTGTTATGCTCCGATCTTCTTGAGATTAACTATTTTATTTAATAAATACTGAAAAAGGGATGCCTTGGAAGCAACAAACACAAACAAGAGAGAAACGTAGCAGACTCGGTTTTATTGAATCCGTTCATGAGAGGTAATATCATTTGCAACACCTTTCACGTCCCCTGGCATCGCCTTAAGCTGTATTCTGCTTTAAAGCCACAGAGATTGGGCTTGATCATCCAAAAGGACCAGTTAGTAATAGCACTATTGATCTGTAGTCGGGGCTAACTGTTTACAGCCGCCGCACAGCACTAAACAAACGCTAGTGTGAATGTCAATAAATACTGAAAATGAATCACAAAACATAGCCAAAAATGACATTATGTTTACAAACACAGAGGATATTCATAACATTATTAAACTGGTAATGTATCCCTCTATAGGCATACTCATTCAGTTTGCACTTTTAAGAAAAACAAAATAAGATAGTAAATAACCATAATGCCTACTGTTTATTTTTGACAATTTCTTCAACAACTTTGCCTCGTGAAATGGACTCAGATATCTTCTCGTTATATAAATCAAAAAGGGCGTATCGAGTAATGCGATCGTCTAATGTGATTGGTTAAGCTACAGTGTTTTTTGTCCTTTGATATTTAGGCGCAGAAAACCAAATGTATAGGGTATTACGATATTAAAGGTGCGATGCAATAATAGGGTAGTGAGCTATTGAATGTTGGATACATTTTAGGGCAGTGCGCTATTGCATGTGCGATACATTTATAGGGTAGTGATATATTAAAGGTGCGATACATTTATAGGGTAGTGCCCCATAAAACAATAATAATGTATTAAAGCCTTAACACATCATGGAATAAGATTGTATTTCCTCGTCATAGGTCAATTGGGGTCGAGGCCATCATCAATTAACCGTACATTAGTTTCATACATAATTTGCTAAAAGTCATAAATGACCAATGAGCAAATGAACATTATATAACTAACAATTAGTTACATTCAATGGCAAGAATGATGCGGTATACATGTATATATTATACGGCAAATTCATTAAAAGTACGATGAATTTATAGGATAGTGATACATTAAAAGTACGATGCATTTATAGGATAGTGATACATTAAAAGTACGATGCATTTATAGGGTAGTGATACATTAAAAGTACGATGCATTTATAGGGTAGTGATACATTAAAAGTACGATGCATTTATAGGATAGTGATACATTAAAAGTACGATGCATTTATAGGATAGTGATACATTAAAAGTACGGTGCATTTATAGGATAGTGATACATTAAAAGTACGATGCATTTATAGGATAGTGATACATTAAAAGTACGGTGCATTTATAGGATAGTGATACATTAAAAGTACGATGCATTTATAGGATAGTGATACATTAAAAGTACGATGCATTTATAGGATAGTGATACATTAAAAGTACGATGCATTTATAGGATAGTGATACATTAAAAGTACGATGCATTTATAGGGTAGTGATACATTAAAAGTACGATGCATTTATAGGATAGTGATACATTAAAAGTACGATGCATTTATAGGATAGTGATACATTAAAAGTACGGTGCATTTATAGGATAGTGATACATTAAAAGTACGATGCATTTATAGGATAGTGATACATTAAAAGTACGATGCATTTATAGGGTAGTGATACATTAAAAGTACGATGCATTTATAGGGTAGTGATACATTAAAAGTACGATGCATTTATAGGGTAGTGATACATTAAAAGTACGATGCATTTATAGGATAGTGATACATTACAAGTACGATGCAGTCAGAGGATAGTGATACATTAAAAGTACGATGCATTTATAGGGTCGTGATACATTAAAAGTGCGATGCATTCATAGGATAGTGATACATTAAAAGTACGATGCATTTATATGGTAGTGAGATATTTAAGGCGCAATGCATGTTTAGGGTTTACAGTAAAGGTGCAATATTAGATTGCATATTCAGAACAATATATTCTTATTAATATCACCCGCCAGTGGAGTTATAACAGAAAGAATAGTACGGATCCATCCGCCAGTGGAGTTATAACAGAAAGAATAGTACGGATCCATGTGACTCAAAACGTTATTGTCGAGTCCGGAAACCCCAGTAGACAGAATAGTACGGATCCATGTGACTCACAACGTTATTGTCGAGTCCGGAAACCCCAGTAGACAGAATAGTACGGATCCATGTGACTCACAACGTTATTGTCGAGTCCGGAAACCCCAGTAGACAGAATCCATGTGACTCAAAACGTTATTGTCGAGTCTGGAAACCCCAGTATCTTCTGCAAGACTTTTAAAAGGACACACGGCAATCTTGAAGTCGTTTTTACGCATTTCAATGTGTACATTTATATATTGTTTTGTTAAATGTCATTTTACTTAAAAGTTGTATGCAAATATATAAACATTAGAGGAAGAATAGATAACATTATTTGTTGTTTCTTTGTTATTTTACCATATGTTAAAAAAATATGCACTTTGCTTAACAACAATACACACGCCTAAATAATTTGTTTCTAATGATTTAAAAAATAAATATTACGAATGATTTACTTAAGTAAAATGGTATTGTCGTAACCCTGATTTGTTCACCACTATGCCTTCCTCTTTGACTGTACAATCACCGGACGGATTGTGGACCCTATGATGACGTCTACCTAAATTATGTTTCCAATAGACATGTCTTGTGGTACCCTTAATGGTTTATTCCCTTGTTATGTCTTCTAGCAAGTCATTTGTTGCTTTTGTTATTTTTTCATATTCATGCATACATCATCATCTTTGTGTTATATTGCCTATTATTCTGCCTAGGGTGTTAGAGGATATAACCTGGCGGGGATGCCTTTATTTGCACAGTCCCGTTTTATTGGGATGACCATACTGTAAAAGGTGAGGTTTGCTGAACCTGGTTTTAACCACAGCCCCCTTTTCACCACTGATCGTTTCAAGACGAGAGGCCTTTTGTCAACCATTTTATGTTTGTGATGTTACACACGTGGACTCCTAATTATCATTGTAATTGTTTGATTAGATGCGTGTTCTTTGTTGACTGTGGTCCTAGATGCGTGTTCTTTGTTGACTGTGGTCCTAGATGCGTGTTCTTTGTTGACTGTGGTCCTAGATGCGAGTTCTTTGTTGACTGTGGTCCTTGATGCGTGTTCTTTGTTGACTGTGGTCCTTGATGCGTGTTCTTGGTTGACTGTGGTCCTAAATGCGTGTTCTTTGTTGACTGTGGTCCTAGATGCGTGTTCTTTGTTGACTGTGGTCCTAGATGCGTGTTGTTTGTTTACTGTGGTCCTAGATGCGTGTTCTTTGTTGACTGTGGTCCTTGATGCGTATTCTGTGTTGACTGTGGTCCTACATGCGTGTTCCTTGTTGACTGTGGTCCTTGATGCGTGTTCTTTGTTGACTGTGGTCCTAGACACGTGTTCTTTGTTGACTGTGGTCCTTGATGCGTGTTGTTTGTTGATTGTGGTCCTAGATGCGTTTTTCTTTGTTTACTCTGGTCCTTGATGCGTGTTCCTTGTTGACTGTGGTCCTTGATGCGTGTTCTTTGTTGACTGTGGTCCTAGATACGTGTTCTTTGTTGACTGTGGTCCTTGATGCGTGTTGCTTGTTGATTGTGGTCCTAGATGCGTTTTTCTTTGTTTACTGTGGTCATTGATGCGTGTTCTTTGTTGACTGTGGTCCTTGATGCGTGTTCTTTGTTGACTGTGGTCCTAGATGCGTGTTCTTTGTTGACTGTGGTCCTTGATGCGTGTTCTTTGTTGACTGTGGTCCTAGATGCGTGTTCTTTGTTGACTCAGGTCCTTGATGCGTGTTCTTTGTTGACTGTGGTCCTTGATGCGTGTTCTTTGTTGACTGTGGTCCTAAATGCGTGTTCTTTGTTGACTGTGGTCCTTGATGCGTGTTCTTTGTTGACTGTGGTCCTAAATGCGTGTTCTTGTTGACAGCGGTCCTAGATGCGTGTTCTGTGTTGACTGCGGTCCTATATGCGTGTTCTTTGTTGACTGTGGTCCTTGATGCGTGTTCTTTGTTGACTGTGGTCCTTGATGCGTGTTCTGTGTTGACTGTGGTCTTAGATGCGTGTTCTGTGTTGACTGTGGTCCTAGATGCGTGTTCTTTGTTGACTGTGGTCCTTGATGCGTGTTCTTTGTTGACTGTGGTCCTTGATGCGTGTTCTTTGTTGACTGTGGTCCTAGATGCGTGTTCTTTGTTGACTGTGGTCCTTGATGCGTGTTCTTTGTTGACTGTGGTCCTAAATGCGTGTTCTTGTTGACTGCGGTCCTAGATGCGTGTTCTGTGTTGACTGCGGTCCTTGATGTGTGTTCTTTGTTGACTGTGGTCCTTGATGCGTGTTCTTTGTTGACTGTGGTCCTAGATGCGTGTTCTTTGTTGACTGTGGTCCTTGATGAGTGTTCTTTGTTGACTGTGGTCCTTGATGCGTGTGCTGTGTTGACTGTGGTCCTAGATGCGTGTTCTGTGTTGACTGTGGTCCTAGCTGCGTGTTCTGTGTTGACTGTGGTCCTAGATGCGTGTTCTTTGTTGACTGTGGTCCTAGATGCGTGTTCTTTGTTGACTGTGGTCCTTGAAAGCTAAATCTCCTGTTCGCCTTGTATTCGACATTGTGTATAAGACTGTAACACCGCCAGTTGTTCAAGACGCAACATGGCCGTAAACATATAATACAGTAGCAAATAGTTATAACTGATACGATTTTTTTAAATAAGGCTTAATAAATACTCGATATATCTGCACTTTTCGCATTTTTATGTGAATTGTACAGTATTTGCAGCCTTGTGTTTTAAGAAATGAGAATTTATAAAGTAATGAAAGATTAGTATCGGAATTTGGAAGATTTCCTCTCCGATTCACATATCCTCCGATTCATATATCCTCCGATTCACATATCCTTTGATTCACATATCCTCTGATTCACATATCCTGTAACTCTTGGAAATTGAAACGCTCAATACTAACAATGTCTTGTTTAGGGGGTTAAGTCCACAAATAATGCCGAGTCAACGAAGGAGATTTCTCGGGGCTGAAATGGAAGAGGGACTATACTCCTTAGAATTAAACACACGTTGGATACTGTGTAATAATCATTAACGTCCATTTATAGATATTTCTTGGATTGATTACTGAATCTTCTTCTGGAAGTGTAGGGGGGAAATAATGGTGTGCCATTTAGAATTAAACACACACGTTGGATTCTGTGTTATAATTCGTTAGCGCGCATTTATAGATATTTCTGGGACTGAGTACTGAATCCTTTTCTGGTATAGCAGTGGAAAATAATCGTGTGTCATTTAGATATCTTCAGTGTTTAAAAAATGACCTATCATTTTATTTATTTTGCAAGTTTGAACTATTGTTAGTACTAGGTTTCATATTATATCGACTAGATTACGTTTGGATATTATTTACTCTGTATGACATTTGATATAATCCGCATGGGGAATGATGACTGATATTTATTTGAACAGTCTTTTTAATAATATCAACTTGTCAATCAAAATCGAAAATATGTCCTAAATTCAAATCCGGATGGAATTTTATGTACAAATATAATTATTCCATCACATTAGCAGATCAGAGTGATCAGAGTAATACCAAGGGAATCACACAAAATAGTATATTAATAAGAACTCTGTTAGAGTCGTAGAATTCGTGAATGTGACGACTACTTCTGTATAACAATATATCATAAAGTTGTAGTAGTCTCTGAAACGATCGCCGTATCCACAGTTCATCGCGATGTTTCCGTTTGTTTAGAACTAAAATTGCCACTCCGATTTCTGTAATTATAGTCTTACTATGCCACACAACCAGGACTAGTGATTTTCTGTAGTGAGTGTAGGTCTTCGTACAATACAAATTCACTTATTAACTTCATAACTTTGATTTTGTATGATGGTCTTGAGTGAAACAACGGCATTTTTCGAAGAATTCTTTTTACAAATTGCTGGAATTAAATAGGAAGTTTCGAAATATTATTTTTGGTAAATAAAGAACACTTTATGACAAAGCACGGTTTAACTGGCTTTATAAATAGTATATAAACTAACGAGAAACTTCACTGTTGTCTTAATAATATTCTTTTTGCTATAGTGTACTAAATAAAGAGAATTAGATTTCGAGATTAAGCAAACACTACGGCCAATCCGATAGACTTAATATAAAAACACGAGAATGTAAACGGCAAAAGTAGGCACAGGCCACCTCCCCTACAGGAGAGTGAGAATAGGGATAGAGAGATGAAGAAATTGTGTTGTAGTATATGTATATATAACTAATATAACTTCAGGAGAGAGAGAATAGGGATAGAGAGAATAAGAAATTGTGTTGTAGTATATGTATATATAACTAATATAACTTCAGGAGAGAGAGAATAGGGATAGAGAGAATCAGAAATTGTGTTGTAGTATATGTATATATAACTAATATAACTTCAGGAGAGAGAGAATAGGGATAGAGAGAATAAGAAATTGTGTTGTAGTATATGTATATATAACTAATATAACTTCAGGAGAGAGAGAATAGGGATAGAGAGAATAAGAAATTGTGTTGTAGTATATGTATATATAACTAATATAACTTCAGGAGAGAGAGAATAGGGATAAAGAGATTAAGAAATTGTGTTGTAGTATATGTATATATAACTAATATAACTTCAGGAGAGAGAGAATAGGGATAGAGAGAATAAGAAATTGTGTTGTAGTATATGTATATATAACTAATATAACTTCAGGAGAGAGAGAATAGGGATAGAGAGAATAAGAAATTGTGTTGTAGTATATGTATATATAACTAATATAACTTCAGGAGAGAGAGAATAGGGATAGAGAGAATAAGAAATTGTGTTGTAGTATATGTATATATAACTAATATAACTTCAGGAGAGAGAGAATAGGGATAGAGAGAATAAGAAATTGTGTTGTAGTATTTGTATATATAACTAATATAACTTCAGGAGAGAGAGAATAGGGATAGAGAGAAAAAGAAATTGTGTTGTAATATATGTATATATATCTAATATAACTTCAGGAGAGAGAGAATAGGGATAGAGAGAATAAGAAATTGTGTTGTAGTATATGTATATATAACTAATATCTATAAAAGTCGAACAGGAAAAGTCGCTTTTTATTTTTAGCATGATATTCGTTATTCGAAAAATTAAATATCGTAAATTTAAAAAAATGATGTGCGTATGTCATCAAATATTTTTGAATATCAAAAAACAAACAACTCGATATTTTTTATACATCAAATTCATTTTTAAAAACTCGAGAAAGAAAAAACTAGAGATTCCTTATCCATCAAATTTGTTTTTGATTGTCTAAAACAAAGCCTAGGGATCCGTTGCTCATCAAATTCCTTTTTGAATATCGAAAAACAAAAATAAAACCTCGAGATTCGTTATTCACCAATTTGAAATATGTTTTAAAAATATCGAAAAAAAAAAACTCGAGATTCTTTCTTCATCAAATTCGTTTTTAAAAATCGAAACGACTAACACGAGATTTTCTGTTCACCAATTAATTTTTGAATATCGAAATTCAAAGTCTTCAGATGCGTTATTCATCAAAATTCAGTTTTGAATATCTTAAAACAAGAAACTCGAGAATAGTTATTCATTTCATTTGCTTTTGAATATCGAAAACAAAACGTCAATATTCGTTTTTAATCAAATTTTTGTTTGAAGATCGTAAACAAAACAAATCGATATTCTTTATTTACCAAATTCGTTTTTGAAACTCGAAACAAAAATACTCGAAAATTGTAATTGACTAAAACTGTATCTGAATGTCGAATAAAAAAATCGAGATTCCTTATTCACAAACGCTTGCTGAATATCGAAAAACAGAAAATTGTTATGAAAAACTCGAAATTCGTTATTCACCAAATATATTTTTGATCCGTAAACCAAATTTAGTTTTGAATATCCAAAATAAAAAAAACTCGAGACTCGTTTTCAGCCGAATTTTTTTTTTTGAATATCGAAAAACAAAACAAAAACGAGATTCGTTATTCACTGAATTAAATTTTGAATATCGAAGGAAAAAGTCAGTTGTATACCAACTTCATTTTGAATATCGTTTTTCACCAAGCTTATGTTTTGAATATCGAAAAAAACACAAAAAAACTAGAGTGTTGTTAGTCACTAACTATGTTCTTAATATTGAAAAACAAAAAAATCCTGATTCGTTATTCATCAATTTTGAATATCAAAAAACAAAAGACTCGAGGATCGTTATTTATCAAATTCATTTTTGAATATCGAAACAAAAGAACTCGAGATTTGTTAATCACGTATTTTATGTTTTGAATATCGAAAAACAAGAATAAATGAAATGCATTATTTACCAAATATTGTTTTTGAATATCGAAAAAAACAAAAACCTCGAGATTTATTAAATATTCTATATTATGCCTCGTTAACACGATAATGTCTTCATTTTCCTTTCGATCTTTTCCAAACGTGGCATATTGTTGATATCAATAAAAGCCAGCAATGAAAAAAAAGCCTGATGGAACCAGTTGCACCGGAATTATGGCCCTTGATTTTCTGAAATATGCTATGTTTTCCCTCGTTAAGACAATAGAAATTTCATTGTTCTTCCGATATTTTCCAGACGTCAAGGATATTAAATGTTCTGTAACTAGAGTGTATTTATTCTTCATTCAGACAGGTTTCTGCTTGATCTAGTACGCTGACATTTTCTTTCAATCAAATTGCCTTGTCGTTCTTAAACAATAAACTACGCATAGATTCTGATATGATTAATTTAGTATTGTTTCATTACGTGGTCCGAGTATTAACTTCCATACCACATCCAACCCCTTCTCCAAGAAGCGAAAACGGGGTTGGCTGGGGTATGAAATAAAACCTTAATTTCGGTTTAAAATGTTTGCATTTTGTAAAATTAAAATATGTAAAAGGTAATTTCAAACAGGTTATCGCGTTTTTTTTCAGTAAAAATGTTTTTAAACGTTTTTTATTGTTGAAATATCCATTATAAACTCCTGGTAATATAATCTTCCTTATCGCTTAATATATCTTCTCATCATCTACTAATATAGAAATAGCTTGTCGGTTTTAAACAACATCTCAATTTTTAAGGACACCTGTTATTGTATTTGCATTAATGTTTATTGTTTTTGTTGCAGTATATTTCTTGGGGATGCTGTTGCTAAGCTACCAAAACGTAGATACATACTCATTGACGTAATACTGGCATTATATCTTCTCAAAACATTATTTAAAAACACTCTTGCTGGTCAGTAACTGTCAATATTTTAATATTATGCCTCAAAATTAAGATATACGTTATAATACATCTGAGTATGTCGCTATAACTAAGTATGTGAGTGTGACAGAAACAGATCCGATACCAAAATCTACCAATGACATACCATAATCCTCTTTATATCAAATTTGTGAGGAACAATGAAAATGAAAAACATATATTTATTTGTGTTTCATAACCTGTTATATTGGAAGTTTTCTTTAGAACATATTGTTTTATTAAGTTGTTTGTAGAGTTAATGTGTAACGTAAACTATTTCTGATAAGAAATTGAGTTTTTTACCAAAGAGCAAGTCACTATATTATGTCTGATTGATTGATTGAATTGGATTTTATAGTCGCACCAACAGCTAAGGTCATATGGCGACTTTCTAGCTTCCATTGGTGCCCCTCCGGGCAATTTTCGTGCACGGGCGGGCACCTGGGTAGAACCACCGACGTTTCGCAAGCCAGCTGGATAGCTTCCTCACATAAAGATTCCTAGGCCCCTGAGGGATCGAACCTACAGCGGTGAGGGGCAAGTGATTTCAAGTCAGAGACGTTAACCACTCGGCCACGGACGCCCCTGTATTATGTCTGAATTGCATGAATCTGATAACACACATTTAACAAATAGTTATGCAATACTGTCATACATTTTCCAACTCTAGAAGTGAATACTTTTTTTAAAAATCAATATGAGCCTTCGTCCCCCAAGATGGTACCGACCACCCCACTTGGCGCATAGCCGAGTATAGTGCATTATCAGGAAAAACAAGAAAAGACGTTCCGAAACCTTTCAGCAGTATATAACTAACAGTTTTGCGATTTATACGTCACAAAGATATCGTGAGGGATATTGCATACTGTATTAGATAAAAGCTGTTTTACACAATGAAAAATATAAATTAATATCAATTAAAATTCAGCTACTGACCCAAACAACTACAAAGCAATCGCATTACTTCCGGTAAATCGAAATTGTTTGAAAAAGGTTTTACTTAACATAACTGAATCAAAAAGGTTTACCGCAAATTTGCACACCCTGTAAGACGGGTTTCAAAAAGGAAAAAGCTGTACAATGGTATCTTTTATTCTTCAAGAATGCCGGTGCTACTGCTGGGAACGTTAGAACGGTTTATTTATTTACTTTATGGGTGCAAAGTAAGCATTCGATCGCGTGTGGATCAATGGCTTATTATAAAAGTCATATCTGTTTGGCATAAAAGGAAAGTTGCTTAAAATCCTTTCTAATATGTTCACAGGAATTTCAAGCGGAGTAATCCGTCATGGTCTAAACTGTCCAACTCTCTCAACATAGCGCAAGGTATCAGACAAGGCAGAGTGTTGGTCTCCGTTCCTCTATACTCATGTGTACATTGATCAGCTTTTATATATCCTGGACACATCTGGACACGCCATGAAAATGGACAATATTTCACTTAGTGCACCAACACAGGCAGATGACATCGTTCTTCTTTCGCTAACAAAACGTGGAATAGAATTGAATAGGATTTTATAGTCGCAGCTAAGGTCATACGGCGACTTTCCAGCTTCCTTGGTGGAGGAAGACCCCAGGTACCCCTCCGGGCAATTATCGTGCGCGGGTGGGCACCTGGGTAAAACCACCGAGGTTCCGCAAGCCAGCTATATAGTTTCCTCACATATAAAGATTCCTAGAAACGTGGAATAGACGAAATGCTTAAGATATGTAACATGTACGCAAACAAATAGCTTTATAATGCTTCAAAGTGTGCAGCAATGGCAATGAGAAAACAGCAAAGACGTTTAGATAAACATGACTACGAGTTTAATTATGCCAATATTAAATTAAGTGTTGTGAATGAATACAAGCACCTCGGTATTGTACAGGCAAAACACGGCCGATACCCGGCAAAGATCGATGGCGTTAAACAATCAGCCAGAGGAACGTTTCTTTCACTAACTAATAGTGGAGCACATCCCAACGGACTCAATCCTATCACAGTGGCTAAAGTATACTCTACCGATGTTCTACCACGTGCACTTTTTGGGTTTACCCTACCTAACACGTTCCGATATGGTTACAGGAATGCCGGGTTACACGAATGTAGAATCTTACATCGACCATAAAATCTCGAACAAAATCGAGCGACATTGTGAAACATTTGTTTTTAAGAAGGCTGTTTCAGTACAAATATCTAAGTGTTCTAACAGCAGTTTTGGATTTATTCCCGCTGTTGTAAGGATTCAGGAAGGCTGTTTCAGTACAAATATCTAAGTGTTCTAACAGGAGTTTTGGATTCATTCCCGCTGTTGTAAGGATTCAAGAGGGCTGTTTCAGTACAAATCTAAGTGTTCTAACAGCAGTCTTGGATTCATTCCCGCTGTTGCAAGGATTCAAGAAGGCTGTTTCAGTACAAATCTAAGTGTTCTAACAGCAGTCTTGGATTCATTCCCGCTGTTGTAAGGATTCAAGAAGGCTGTTTCAGTACAAATATCTAAGTGTTCTAACAGGAGTTTTGGATTCGTTCCCGCTGTTGTAAGGATTCAAGAAGGCTGTTTCAGTACAAATATCTAAGTGTTCTAACAGGAGTTTTGGATTCATTCCCGCTGTTGTAAGGATTCAAGAAGGCTGTTTCAATACAAATCTAAGTGTTCTAACAGCAGTCTTGGATTCATTCCCGCTGTTGCAAGGATTCAAGAAGGCTGTTTCAGTACAAATCTAAGTGTTCTAACAGCAGTCTTGGATTCATTCCCGCTGTTGTAAGGATTCAAGAAGGCTGTTTCAGTACAAATATATATGTGTTCTAACAGGAGTTTTGGATTCATTCCCGCTGTTGTAAGGATTCAAGAAGGCTGTTTCAGTACAAATCTAAGTGTTCTAACAGCAGTCTTGGATTCATTCCCGCTGTTGTAAGGATTCAAGAAGGCTGTTTCAGTACAAATATCTATGTGTTCTAACAGGAGTTTTGGATTCATTCCCGCTATTGTAAGGATTCAAGAAGGCTGTTTCAGTACGAATATCTAAGTGTTCTAACAGCAGTTTTGGATTCATTCCCGCTGTTGTAAGGATTCAGGAAGGCTGTTTCAGTACAAATATCTAAGTGTTCTAACAGGAGTTTTGGATTCATTCCCGCTGTTGTAAGGATTCAAGAGGGCTGTTTCAGTACAAATCTAAGTGTTCTAACAGCAGTCTTGGATTCATTCCCGCTGTTGCAAGGATTCAAGAAGGCTGTTTCAGTACAAATCTAAGTGTTCTAACAGCAGTCTTGGATTCATTCCCGCTGTTGTAAGGATTCAAGAAGGCTGTTTCAGTACAAATATCTAAGTGTTCTAACAGGAGTTTTGGATTCGTTCCCGCTGTTGTAAGGATTCAAGAAGGCTGTTTCAATACAAATATCTAAGTGTTCTAACAGGAGTCTTGGATTCATTCCCGCTGTTGCAAGGATTCAAGAAGGCTGTTTCAGTACAAATCTAAGTGTTCTAACAGCAGTCTTGGATTCATTCCCGCTGTTGCAAGGATTCAAGAAGGCTGTTTCAGTACAACTCTAAGTGTTCTAACAGCAGTCTTGGATTCATTCCCGCTGTTGTAAGGATTCAAGAAGGCTGTTTCAGTACAAATATCTAAGTGTTCTAACAGGAGTTTTGGATTCATTCCCGCTGTTGTAAGGATTCAAGAAGGCTGTTTCAATACAAATCTAAGTGTTCTAACAGCAGTCTTGGATTCATTCCCGCTGTTGCAAGGATTCAAGAAGGCTGTTTCAGTACAAATCTAAGTGTTCTAACAGCAGTCTTGGATTCATTCCCGCTGTTGTAAGGATTCAAGAAGGCTGTTTCAGTACAAATATCTATGTGTTCTAACAGGAGTTTTGGATTCATTCCCGCTGTTGTAAGGATTCAAGAAGGCTGTTTCAGTACAAATCTAAGTGTTCTAACAGCAGTCTTGGATTCATTCCCGCTGTTGTAAGGATTCAAGAAGGCTGTTTCAGTACAAATATCTATGTGTTCTAACAGGAGTTTTGGATTCATTCCCGCTATTGTAAGGATTCAAGAAGGCTGTTTCAGTACAAATCTAAGTGTTCTAACAGGAGTTTTGGATTCATTCCCGCTGTTGTAAGGATTCACGAAGGCTGTTTCATTACAAATCTAAGTGTTCTAAAAGCAGTCTTGGATTCATTCCCGCTGTTGTAAGGATTCAAGAAGGCTGTTTCAGTACAAATCTAAGTGTTCTAACAGCAGTCTTGGATTCATTCCCGCTGTTGCAAGGATTCAAGAAGGCTGTTTCAGTACAACTCTAAGTGTTCTAACAGTGGTCTTGGATTCATTCCCGCTGTTGTAAGGATTCAAGAAGGCTGTTTCAGAACAAATTTCTAAGTGTTCTAACAGCAGTCTTGGATTCATTCCCGCTGTTGTATGAATTCTCTCCTAAATGATGTTAAACAATGACTTTAACAAGTTTAGAAGATTACACCGATTCCTAACGCCTGCTAACGTATGATGTGTCAACCTTATTAAACCTAATACGCTGGAGTTAATGACATTCATGACTAACGTATGGCGTGTCAACCTTATTAAACCTAATACGCTGGAGTTAATGACATTCATGACTAACGTATGGCGTGTCAACCTTATTAAACCTAATACGCTGGAGTTAATGACATTCATGACTAACGTATGGCGTGTCAACCTTATTAAACCTAATACGCTGGAGTTAATGACATTCATGACTAACGTATGGCGTGTCAACCTTATTAAACCTAATACGCTTGAGTTAATGACATTCATGACTAACGTATGGCGTGTCAACCTTATTAAACCTAATACGCTTGAGTTAATGACATTCATGACTAACGTATGGTGTGTCAACCTTATTAAACCTAATACGCTGGAGTTAATGACATTCATGACTAAGCTCTGCTGTCAGCAACTTACACCCAGACTGTGTATAAAATTCGGCGAACAAACAAGTGATGAACTGAAACATATGCTTACAGTGTGTGACAATCAGAACGTCGTTATATTATGAACGAAATATTGGGACGATCTTGCAAAAAAAAAGTCCGCAAGTCTTTGCACGATATATGAAATGCATCAGGTACGAACATTAACGTTATGTAAGCTCGACTCGAAGTTAAGCAATGTGTTACAAACTGAAACGTAACCAGATTACATGGTACTAAATGCAACATGCATTAAACATTTGTATGCGTCTTAAACGAACTCTATTATGATAAACAGTTGCAGGAAGGTGTGTATATATAATAGTATTTATAGTAATACGTTTATTCTTTTCACTTACTAAAAGTACCATTAATCGGTGTAATTTTAATTGATGCTTTAATATTTCCTTGTATGTATTGTGTTTAGAATTCAATTAATGTAAACATGTGTAATCGTCTTTCAATTGGAGGAAATAAAAATAAATAAAAAAAATACTTATTTTTTTGAGAAAAATGCAATTATAACCCTAAAATGTCCAAAAAAAATATGGGTTTTGGAGCAATTTGACATTTGAACCATTACTGTGACCTTTGCCATACATTACTAATTGTTGCGTGAGATAAATTGTCTATCTAAGATACACATACCTATACATGTTTATAACAAAATCATTATTGGTACAAATGTTATCAAACAAAGCAATTATTATGACTGTATATCACATTTGGCGGCCATCTTGCACGCCAACTTGAATAACATTTTAGTGCTACCACAGTTTATCATGTTTATGATAAACAAAGAATTCAACAATTCATTAAAAAAATGCTCAAACATGAATAGTCAACCCAGTATGCGACTTGATCAACAAGCTATGGAATTCTAAAACCAGTTTATACTTTAATATGGACACAAAACAAAATCTATTAAGACCTCTTTATCTCATTTAAATTGTGTTTTTTTCACATTATATATGAACAGCATGGTACCAACATGATTATCATCACCCAACGTGTATACTATAGGCAATATAGATATTTACTGCAACTCCAATCCAAAATATCAAGAATGCATACGGCATCATTTATAGCAGTATTACATGAATATAACATGAATATAACGAAACTGATTATTCAATGCACATTGGAACTGTATGCATTAATTAGCCACTCCTATGTTTTACCGGAAACCTTTAATCTGTGTTTATGGCACACATATTTTGATAACATGTATCCATCCTGCCATGACAAAGGCTAGTCCGCATGGGACTTTACTGGGAAAAGTACTAACGATGATTACAAATCGTTGCATATGTAATTAGTATTAAAACGATTCAGTTCAACATGCGCAATAATGTGTCATAAATGTCACGTTATGATGGATGATTATCATCCGATCACTTTTAGGGTAATGGCTGACAAGGGAGTAAAATGGGTTTAAAACACTCTCGTCTGGAATGAAAGCAGCAGACGATCAAGATTAATTATGGGAGATTGCTTTAATACTGTAACAGTTGTGTATTTTTCAATATGATGCAGACGATAACAGTTGTATAATGCGGTGCAGAGACGAATATATGTTAGTTGGGTTGGCATATACCATGCTAAACTGCAGACGATAAACTGTATAAAATAAACATAAGGAATGTGGGAGAAATAATCTGTTTTTGTTTTTTGTTGCGCCTAAATATCAAAGTACTAAAGGTTGTAGCTTAACCAATCACATTAGACGAACGCATTGCTAGAGAGGCTGTTTTTGATTTATATAACGAACGGATGTTAGATGTCCATTTCAAGAGACGAAATTGCTGAAAAAATTGCCAAAACTGAACAGTAAGTATTATATTTATTTAATCTTTATTTAATCTTTTGTTTCGTTTTTCTTAAAAATGCAAACCGAATGTGTATGTTTATAAAAATATGTTTACCGATGATTGAATATTGTAATTAATTAAAATACAAAAATGCGAAATTTCCATAATGCCTATAAACGGAATACCTTACCAATTCAATAAGTTAATGAATATCTCTTACGTTTGTTTAACTTATGTCATACAACTCATTTTGGTATTAAGATATATTGTCAAGTATCGGAACTGTATGTCATAAACATGTACGTATATATCAAATCAAATGGTAAACCATTGAAAAGCCAATCCTTTGGCTAGTAACTTTTTTTTTTTGTTACATTATCTTTTTTAAAATGTAAATTAGTCGTGTAAAATAGCCAGTCATTCCCCTAACAACTCTCCAGAACAGACGGCCATTTGGAAACACATCTTTTGGACACGAAACCAACGTAATGTTTCATACAATACTTTGTTTCATAACATATTCATATATATACATTATTTTTTTAAAACGTGTATTGCTATTAAAATACATTTTGTTTGTTCAAAGACAGCATTCTTGTTATACTTTGATTTGACATCCATAACTTATCCAGATCGCCTCCAGTTCCTTAATTAAAAGTGCAAATATTCCAATATATAAGGCTGTTTTATAGCCATATATACATCGTCAACTTGATTTGACTTGTATTGCCCATAAAAGCCGCCTAGTTTGTAAGAGGATATAGCCTGGTGAGGATTTCCAGTTTTCTTTTACGTGGTCCCGCCTTAATTCCATTAAGCGATGGGAAGGTTTATAGAAGCATGATTTTATAAGGGATATTTCGACAATAAAACACGTTTAAAAACAGTTTTTTTACTGAAACAAGGCGATAACCTGTTTAGAATTACCAATCAAATGTTTTAATTTTGCAAAATGAAAACTTTTTAAAGCCGAAATTAAGGTTTTATTTTATACCCCAATTTTACTTCTTGGAGAAGGCGTTGGATGGGGTATGAATTATGTTAATACTCGGACCACGTAATGCCACTCTCCCGTTTAATAGAGATGAAAATAGAGTGCATCCCATAACCTGTTTGCCACTTTTTGGCCTTTTTGCCAATGAACGTTCCAAGACGGCACCATTGTTGTCGAATTGTTTGTGTTTGTTGCGTCACATGCTTTGTTAATAGGGTAAGAGTAAGGTTTGGTGCAGCCTTAACATGGTTTAAAACCCAAAGGCCCTTTATGCCACTGACGGTTCCAAGGCGGTATTGTCAACTATTTTATGTTCGTGATGTCATATCTTGCTCATTTTTGCCTGTATAATTGTTGTTTGTTTCAATGCTTGCTTTTGGTAGACTGTGTTATATTTCCTGTTTGATTTTTATATCTGCTTTTGTTCCTATTTATCCATGAAAGTATCATTTGTTTCAATGCTTGCTTTTCGTTCACTGTGGTCCTTGAATGTTATATTTCCTGTTTGACATGTATATCTACTTTTGTTCCTATTTATCCATGAAAGTATCATTTGTTTCAATGCTTGCTTTTGGTTGATAGTGGTCCTTGAATGTTATATTTCCTGTTTGACTTTATATCTACTTTCATTCCTATTTATCCATGAAAGTATCATTTGTGTCAATGCTTGCTTTTGGTTGATAGTGGTCCTTGAATGTTATATTTCCTGTTGGACTTTTATATCTACTTTTGTTCCTATTTATCCATGAAAATATCATTTGTTTCAATGCTTGCTTTTGGTTTACTGTGGTCCTTGAATGTTATATTTCCTGTTCGACTTTTATATCTACTTTTGTTCCTATTTATCCATGAAAGTATCATTTGTTTCAATGCTTGCGTTTGGTTGACTGTGGCCCTTGAATGTTATATTTCCTGTTTGACTTTTATATCTACTTTTGTTCCTATTTATCCATGAAAGTATCACTTGTTTCAATGCTTGCTTTTGGTTGATAGTGGTCCTTGAATGTTATATTTCCTGTTTGACTTTTATATCTACTTTTGTTCCTATTTATCCATGAAAGTATCATTTGTTTCAATGATTGCTTTTGGTCGACTGTGGCCCTTGAATGTTATAATTCCTGTTCGACTCTTATATCTACTTTTGTTCCTATTTATCCATGAAAGTATCATTTGTTTCAATGCTTGCTTTTGATTGACTGTGGTCCTTGAATGTTATATTTTCTGTTTGACTTTTATATCTACTTTTGTTCCTATTTATCCATGAAAGTATCACTTGTTTCAATGCTTGCTTTTGGTTGATAGTGGTCCTTGAATGTTATATTTCCTGTTTGACTTTTATATCTACTTTTGTTCCTATTTATCCATGAAAGTATCATTGGTTTCAATGCTTGCTTTTGGTTGATAGTGGTCCTTGAATGTTATATTTCCTGTTTGACTTTTATATCTACTTTTGTTCCTATTTATCCATGAAAGTATCATTCGTTTCAATGCTTGCTTTTGGTTGATAGTGGTCCTTGAATGTTATATTTCCTGTTCGACTTTTATATCTACTTTTGTTCCTATTTATCGATGAAAGTATCATTTGTTTCAACGCTTGCTTTTGGTTGACTGTGGCCCTTGAATGTTACATTTCCTGTTTGACTTTTATATCTACTTTTGTTCCTATTTATCCATGAAAGTATCATTTGTTTCAATTCTTGCTTTTGGTTGATAGTGGTCTTTAAATGTTATATTTCCTGTTTGACTTTTATATCTACATTTGTTCCTATTTATCCATGAAAGTATCATTTGTTTCAATGCTTGCTTTTGGTTGATTGTGGTCTTTGAATGTTATATTTCCTGTTTGACTTTTATATCTACATTTGTTCCTATTTATCCATGAAAGTATCATTTGTTTCAATGTTGCTTTTGGTTGATAGTGGTCCTTTAAATGTTATATTTCCTGTTTGACTTTTATATCTACTTTTGTTCCTATTTATCCATGAAATTATCATTTGTTTCAATGCTTGTTTTTGGTTGATAGTGGTCCTTAAATGTTATATTTCCTTTTGACTTTTATATCTACATTTGTTCCTATTTATCAATGAAAGTATCATATGTTTCAATGCTTGCGTTTGGTTGACTGTGGCCCTTGAATGTTATACTTCCTGTTTGAGTTTTATATCTACTTTTGTTCCTATTTATCCATGAAAGTATCACTTGTTTCAATGCTTGCTTTTGGTTGATAGTGGTCCTTGAATGTTATATTTCCTGTTTGACTTTTATATCTACTTTTGTTCCTATTTATCCATGAAAGTATCATTTGTTTCAATGATTGCTTTTGGTCAACTGTGGCCCTTGAATGTTATATTTCCTGTTCGACTTTTATATTTACTTTTGTTCCTATTTATCCATGAAAGTATCATTTGTTTCAAAGCTTGCTTTTGGTTGACTATGGCCCAAGAATGTTATATTTCCTGTTTGACTTTTATATCTACTTTTGTTCCTATTTATCAATGAAAGTATCATTTGTTTTAATGCTTGCTTTTGGTTGATGGTGGTCCTTGAATGTTATATTTCCTGTTGGACTTTTATATCTACTTTTGTTTCTCTTTATCCATGAAAGTATCATTTATTTCAATGCTTGCTTTTCGTTCACTGTGGTCCTTGAACGTTATATTTCCTGTTTGACTTTTATATCTACTTTTGTTCCTATTTATCCATGAAAGTATAATTTGTTTCAATGCTTGCTTTTGGTTGACTGTGGTCCTTGAATGTTATATTTCCTGTTTGACTTTTATATCTACTTTTGTTCCTATTTATCCATGAAAGTATCATTTGTTTCAATGCTTGCTTTTGGTTGATAGTGGTCTTTGAATGTTATATTTCCTGTTTAACTTTTATATCTACATTTGTTTTTATTTATCCATGAAAGTATCATTTGTTTCAATGCTTGCTTTTGGTTGATAGTGGTCTTTGAATGTTATATTTCCTGTTTGACTTTTATATCTACATTTGTTCCTATTTATCCATGAAAGTATCATTTGTTTCAATGTTGCTTTTGGTTGATAGTGGTCCTTTAAATATTATATTTCCTGTTTGACTTTTATATCTACTTTTGTTCCTATTTATCCATGAAAGTATCATTTGTTTCAATGCTTGTTTTTGGTTGATAGTGGTCCTTGAATGTTATATTTCCTGTTTGACTTTTATATCTACATTTGTTCCTATTTATCCATGAAAGTATCATTTGTTTCAATGCTTGCTTTTGGTTGATAGTGGCCCTTGAATGTTATATTTGCTGTTGGACTTTTATATCTATTTTTGTTCCTATTTATCCATGAAAGTATCATTCGTTTCAATGCTTGCTTTTGGTTGATAGAGGTCCTTGAATGTTATATTTCCTGTTTGACGATATATCTACTTTCATTCCTATTTATCCATGAAAGTATCATTTGTTTCAATGCTTGCTTTTGGTTGATAGTGGTCCTTGAATGTTATATTTCCTGTTGGACTTTTATATCTACTTTTGTTCCTATTTATCCATGAAAGTATCATTTGTTTCAATGCTTGCTTTTGGTTGACTGTGGCCCTTGAATGTTATATTTTCTGTTTGACTTTTATATCTACTTTTGTTCCTATTTATCCATGAAAGTATCACTTGTTTCAATGCTTGCTTTTGGTTGATAGTGGTTCTTGAATGTTATATTTCCTGTTTGACTTTTATATCTACTTTGTTCCTATTTATCCATGAAAGTATCATTCGTTTCAATGCTTGCTTTTGGTTGATAGTGGTCCTTGAATGTTATATTTCCTGTTTGACTTTTATATATACTTTCATTCCTATTTATCCATGAAAGTATCATTTTTTTCAATGCTTGCGTTTGGTTGATAGTGATCCTTGAATGTCATATTTCAAGTTGGACTTTTATATCTACTTTTGTTCCTATTTATCCATGAAAGAATCATTTGTTTCAATGCTTGCGTTTGGTTGACTGTGGTCCTTGAATGTTATATTTCCTGTTCGACTTTTATATTTACTTTTGTTCCTATTTATCCATGAAAGTATCATTTGTTTCAAAGCTTGCTTTTGGTTGACTATGGCCCAAGAATGTTATATTTCCTGTTTGACTTTTATATCTACTTTTGTTCCTATTTATCCATGAAAGTATCATTTGTTTTAATGCTTGCTTTTGGTTGATGGTGGTCCTTGAATGTTATATTTCCTGTTTGACATTTATATCTACTTTTGTTTCTCTTTATCCATGAAAGTATCATTTGTTTCAATGCTTGCATTTCGTTCACTGTGGTCCTTGAACGTTATATTTCCTGTTTGACTTTTATATCTAATTTTTGTTCCTATTTATCCATGAAAGTATAATTTGTTTCAATGCTTGCTTTTGGTTGACTGTGGCCCCTGAATGTTATATTTCCTGTTTGACTTTTATATCTACTTTTGTTCCTATTTATCCATGAAAGTATCATTTGTTTCAATGCTTGCTTTTGGTTGACTGTGGCCCTTGAATGTTATATTTCCTGTTTGACTTTTATATCTACTTTTGTTCCTATTTATCCATGAAAGTATCATTTGTTTCAATGCTTGCTTTTTGTTGATAGTGGTCTTTGAATGTTATATTTCCTGTTTGACTTTTATATCTACATTTGTTCCTATTTATCCATGAAAGTATCATTTGTTTCAACGCTTGCTTTTGGTTGACTGTGGCCCTTGAATGTTATATTTCCTGTTTGACTTTTATATCTACTTTTGTTCCTATTTATCCATGAAAGTATCATTTGTTTCAATGCTTGCGTTTGGTTGATAGTGGTCCTTGAATGTCATATTTCAAGTTGGACTTTTATATCTACTTTTGTTCCTATTTATCCATGAAAGAATCATTTGTTTCAATGCTTGCGTTTGGTTGACTGTGGTCCTTGAATGTTATATTTCCTGTTCGACTTTTATATTTACTTTTGTTCCTATTTATCCATGAAAGTATCATTTGTTTCAAAGCTTGCTTTTGGTTGACTATGGCCCAAGAATGTTATATTTCCTGTTTGACTTTTATATCTACTTTTGTTCCTATTTATCCATGAAAGTATCATTTGTTTTAATGCTTGCTTTTGGTTGATGGTGGTCCTTGAATGTTATATTTCCTGTTTGACATTTATATCTACTTTTGTTTCTCTTTATCCATGAAAGTATCATTTGTTTCAATGCTTGCATTTCGTTCACTGTGGTCCTTGAACGTTATATTTCCTGTTTGACTTTTATATCTAATTTTTGTTCCTATTTATCCATGAAAGTATCATTTGTTTCAATGCTTGCTTTTGGTTGACTGTGGCCCTTGAATGTTATATTTCCTGTTTGACTTTTATATCTACTTTTGTTCCTATTTATCCATGAAAGTATCATTTGTTTCAATGCTTGCTTTTGGTTGACTGTGGTCCTTGAATGTTATATTTCCTGTTGGACTTTTATATCTACTTTTGTTCCTATTTATCGATGAAAGTATCATTTGTTTTAACGCTTGCTTTTGGTTGACTGTGGCCCTTGAATGTTATATTTCCTGTTTGACTTTTATATCTACTTTTGTTCCTATTTATCCATGAAAGTATCATTTGTTTCAATGCTTGCTTTTGGTTGATAGTGGTCTTTGAATGTTATATTTCCTGTTTGACTTTTATATCTACATTTGTTCCTATTTATCCATGAAAGTATCATTTGTTTCAATGTTGCTTTTGGTTGATAGTGGTCCTTTAAATGTTATATTTCCTGTTTGACTTTTAAATCTACATTTGTTCCTATTTATCCATGAAAGTATCATTTGTTTCAATGCTTGTTTTTGGTTGATAGTGGTCCTTGAATGTTATATTTCCTGTTTGACTTTTATATCTACATTTGTTCCAATTTATCCATGAAAGTATCATTTGTTTCAATGCTTGCTTTTGGTTGATAGTGGCCCTTGAATGTTATATTTCCTGTTGGACTCTTATATCTATTTTTGTTCCTATTTATCCATGAAAGTATCATTCGTTTCAATGCTTGCTTTTGGTTGATAGAGGTCCTTGAATGTTATATTTCCTGTTGGACTTTATATCTACTTTCATTCCTATTTATCCATGAAAGTATCATTTGTTTCAATGCTTGCTTTTGGTTGACTGTGGCCCTTGAATGGTATATTTCCTGTTTGACTTTATATCTACTTTCATTCCTATTTATCCATGAAAGTATCATTTGTTTCAATGTTTTCTTTTGGTTGATAGTGGTCCTTGAATGTTATATTTCCTGTTGGACTTTTATATCTACTTTTGTTCCTATTTATCCATGAAAATATCATTTGTTTCAATGCTTGCTTTTGGTTGACTGTGGTCCTTTTTTGTTATATTTCCTGTTCGACTTTTATATCTCCTTTTGTTCCTATTTATCCATGAAAGTATCATTTGTTTCAATGCTTGCATTTGGTTGACTGTGGCCCTTGAATGTTATATTTCCTGTTTGACTTTTATATCTACTTTTGTTCCTATTTATCCATGACTGTATCACTTGTTTCAATGCTTGCTTTTGGTTGATAGTGGTCCTTGAATGTTATATTTCCTGTTTAACTTTTATATCTACTTTTGTTCCTATTTATCCATGAAAGTATCATTCGTTTCAATGCTTGCTTTTGGTTGATAGTGGTCCTTGAATGTTATATTTCCTGTTTGACTTTTATATCTACTTTTGTTCCTATTTATCCATAAGAGTATCACTTGTTTCAATGCTTGCATTTGGTTGACTGTGGTCCTTGAATATTATACTTCCTGTTTGACTTTTATTTCTACTTTTGTTCCTATTTATCCATGAAAGTATCATTTGTTTCAATGCTTGCATTTGGTTGACTGTGGCCCTTGAATGTTATACTTCCTGTTTGACTTTTATATCTACTTTTGTTCCTATTTATCCATGAAAGTATCATTTGTTTCAATGCTTGCTTTTGGTTGACTATGGCCCATGAATGTTATATTTCCTGTTTGACTTTTATATCTACTTTTGTTCCTATTTATCCATGAAAGTATCATTTGTTTTAATGCTTGCTTTTGGTTGATGGTGGTCCTTGAATGTTATATTTCCTGTTTGACATTTATATCTACTTTTGTTTCTCTTTATCCATGAAAGTATCATTTGTTTCAATGCTTGCATTTCGTTCACTGTGGTCCTTGAACGTTATATTTCCTGTTTGACTTTTATATCTAATTTTTGTTCCTATTTATCCATGAAAGTATAATTTGTTTCAATGCTTGCTTTTGGTTGACTGTGGCCCTTGAATGTTATATTTCCTGTTTGACTTTTATATCTACTTTTGTTCCTATTTATCCATGAAAGTATCATTTGTTTCAATGCTTGCTTTTGGTTGACTGTGGTCCTTGAATGTTATATTTCCTGTTGGACTTTTATATCTACTTTTGTTCCTATTTATCGATGAAAGTATCATTTGTTTCAACGCTTGCTTTTGGTTGACTGTGGCCCTTGAATGTTATATTTCCTGTTTGACTTTTATATCTACTTTTGTTCCTATTTATCCATGAAAGTATCATTTGTTTCAATGCTTGCTTTTGGTTGACTGTGGCCCTTGAATGTTATATTTCCTGTTTGACTTTTATATCTACTTTTGTTCCTATTTATCCATGAAAGTATCATTTGTTTCAATGCTTGATTTTGGTTGATAGTGGTCTTTGAATGTTATATTTCCTGTTTGACTTTTATATCTACTTTTGTTCCTATTTATCCATGAAAGTATCATTTGTTTCAACGCTTGCTTTTGGTTGACTGTGGCCCTTGAATGTTATATTTCCTGTTTGACTTTTATATCTACTTTTGTTCCTATTTATCCATGAAAGTATCATTTGTTTCAATGCTTGCTTTTGGTTGATAGTGGTCTTTGAATGTTATATTTCCTGTTTGACTTTTATATCTACATTTGTTCCTATTTATCCATGAAAGTATCATTTGTTTCAATGTTGCTTTTGGTTGATAGTGGTCCTTTAAATGTTATATTTCCTGTTTGACGTTTATATCTACGTTTGTTCCTATTTATCCATGAAAGTATCATTTGTTTCAATGCTTGTTTTGGTTGATAGTGGTCCTTGAATGTTATATTTCCTGTTTGACTTTTATATCTACTTTTGTTCCTATTTTTCCATGAAAGTATCATTTGTTTCAATGCTTGCTTTTCGTTCACTGTGGTCCTTGAATGTTATATTTCCTGTTGGACTTTTATATCTACTTTTGTTCCTATTTATCCATGAAAGTATCATTTGTTTCAATGCTTGCTTTTGGTTGACTGTGGTCCTTGAATGTTATATTTCCTGTTTGACTTTTATATCTACTTTTGTTCCTATTTATCCATGAAAGTATCATTTGTTTCAATGCTTGCTTTTGGTTGACTGTGGTCCTTGAATGTTTTATTTCCTGTTGGACTTTTATATCTACTTTTGTTCCTATTTATCCATGAAAGTATCATTTGTTTCAACGCTTGCTTTTGGTTGACTGTGGCCCTTGAATGTTATATTTCCTGTTTGACTTTTATATCTACTTTTGTTCCTATTTATCCATGAAAGTATCATTTGTTTCAATGCTTGCTTTTGGTTGATAGTGGTCTTTGAATGTTATATTTCCTGTTTGACTTTTATATCTACATTTGTTCCTATTTATCCATGAAAGTATCATTTGTTTCAATGCTTGCTTTTGGTTGATAGTGGTCTTTGAATGTTATATTTCCTGTTTGACTTTTATATCTACATTTGTTCCTATTTATCCATGAAAGTATCATTTGTTTCAATGTTGCTTTTGGTTGATAGTGGTCCTTTAAATGTTATATTTCCTGTTTGACTTTTAAATCTACTTTTGTTCCTATTTATCCATGAAAGTATCATTTGTTTCAATGCTTGTTTTTGGTTGATAGTGGTCCTTGAATGTTATATTTCCTGTTTGACTTTTATATCTACATTTGTTCCTATTTATCCCTGAAAGTATCATTTGTTTCAATGCTTGCTTTTGGTTGATAGTGGCCCTTGAATGCTATATTTCCTGTTGGACTTTTATATCTATTTTTGTTCCTATTTATCCATGAAAGTATCATTCGTTTCAATGCTTGCTTTTGGTTGATAGAGGTCCTTGAATGTTATATTTCCTGTTGGACTTTATATCTATTTTCATTCCTATTTATCCATGAAAGTATCATTTGTTTCAATGCTTGCTTTTGGTTGACTGTGGCCCTCGAATGTTATATTTCCTGTTTGACTTTATATCTACTTTCATTCCTATTTATCCATGAAAGTATCATTTGTTTCAATGCTTGATTTCGGTTGATAGTGTGCCTTGAATGTTATATTTCCTGTTGGACTTTTATATCTACTTTTGTTCCTATTTATCCATGAAAATATCATTTGTTTCAATGCTTGCTTTTGGTTGACTGTGGTCCTTCAATGTTATATTTCCTGTTCGACTTTTATATCTCCTTTTGTTCCTATTTATCCATGAAAGTATCATTTGTTTCAATGCTTGCTATTGGTTGACTGTGGCCCTTGAATGTTATATTTCCTGTTTGACTTTTATATCTACTTTTGTTCCTATTTATCCATGAAAGTATCACTTGTTTCAATGCTTGCTTTTGGTTGATAGTGGTCCTTGAATGTTATATTTCCTGTTTGACTTTTATATCTACTTTTGTTCCTATTTATCTATGAAAGTATCATTCGTTTCAATGCTTGCTTTTGGTTGATAGTGGTCCTTGAATGTTATATTTCCTGTTTGACTTTTATATCTACTTTTGTTCCTATTTATCCATGAAAGTATCACTTGTTTCAATGCTTGCATTTGGTTGACTGTGGTCCTTGAATGTTATACTTCCTGTTTGACTTTTATATCTACTTTTGTTCCTATTTATCCATGAAAGTATCATTTGTTTCAATGCTTGCATTTGGTTGACTGTGGCCCTTGAATGTTATACTTCCTGTTTGACTTTTATATCTACTTTTGTTCCTATTTATCCATGAAAGTATCATTCGTTTCAATGCTTGCTTTTGGTTGATAGTGGTCCTTGAATGTTATATTTCCTGTTTGACTTTTATATCTACTTTTGTTCCTATTTATCCATAAGAGTATCACTTGTTTCAATGCTTGCATTTGGTTGACTGTGGTCCTTGAATATTATACTTCCTGTTTGACTTTTATTTCTACTTTTGTTCCTATTTATCCATGAAAGTATCATTTGTTTCAATGCTTGCATTTGGTTGACTGTGGCCCTTGAATGTTATACTTCCTGTTTGACTTTTATATCTACTTTTGTTCCTATTTATCCATGAAAGTATCATTTGTTTCAATGCTTGCTTTTGGTTGACTATGGCCCATGAATGTTATATTTCCTGTTTGACTTCTATATCTACTTTTGTTCCTATTTATCCATGAAAGTATCATTTGTTTTAATGCTTGCTTTTGGTTGATAGTGGTCCTTGAATGTTATATTTCCTGTTTGACTTTTATATCTACTTTTGTTTCTCTTTATCAATGAAAGTATCATTTGTTTCAATGCTTGCTTTTCGTTCACTGTGGTCCTTTAACGTTATATTTCCTGTTTGACTTTTATATCTAATTTTGTTCCTATTTATCAATGAAAGTATCATTTGTTTCAATGCTTGCTTTTCGTTCACTGTGGTCCTTTAACGTTATATTTCCTGTTTGACTTTTATATCTAATTTTGTTCCTATTTATCCATGAAAGTATAATTTGTTTCAATGCTTGCTTTTGGTTGACTGTGGTCCTTGAATGCTATATTTCCTGTTGGACTTTTATATCTACTTTTGTTCCTATTTATCCATGAATGTATCATTTGTTTCAACGCTTGCTTTTGGTTGACTGTGGCCCTTGAATGTTATATTTCCTGTTTGACTTTTATATCTACTTTTGTTCCTATTTATCCATGAAAGTATCATTTGTTTCAATGCTTGCTTTTGGTTGATAGTGGTCTTAGAATGTTATATTTCCTGTTTGACTTTTATATCTACATTTGTTCATATTTATCCATGAAAGTATCATTTGTTTCAATGTTGCTTTTGGTTGATAGTGGTCCTTTAAATGTTATATTTCCTGTTTCACTTTTATATCTACTTTCATTCCTATTTATCCATGAAAGTATCATTTGTTTCAATGCTTGTTTTTGGTTGATAGTGGTCCATGAATGTTATATTTCCCGTTGGACTTTTATATCTACATTTGTTCCTATTTATCCATGAAAATATCATTTGTTTCAATGCTTGCTTTTGTTTGATAGTGGCCCTTGAATGTTATATTTCCTGTTGGACTTTTATATCTATTTTTGTTCCTATTTATCCATGTCAGTATCATTCGTTTCAATGCTTGCTTTTGGTTGATAGAGGTCCTTGAATGTTATATTTCCTGTTGGACTTTATATCTACTTTCATTCCTATTTATCCATGAAAGTATCATTTGTTTCAATGCTTGCTTTTGGTTGACTGTGGCCCTTGAATGTTATATTTCCTGTTTGACTTTATATCTACTTTCATTCCTATTTATCCATGAAAGTATCATTTGTTTCAGGGCTTGCTTTTGGTTGATAGTGGTCCTTGAATGTTATATTTCCTGTTGGACTTTTATATCTACTTTTGTTCCAATTTATCCATGAAAATATCATTTGTTTCAATGCTTGCTTTTGGTTGACTTTGGTCCTTCAATGTTATATTTCCTGTTCGACTTTTATATCTCCTTTTGTTCCTATTTATCCATGAAAGTATCATTTGTTTCAATGCTTGCATTTGGTTGACTGTGGCCCTTGAATGTTATATTTCCTGTTTGACTTTTATATCTACTTTTGTTCCTATTTATCCATGAAAGTATCACTTGTTTCAATGCTTGCTTTTGGTTGATAGTGGTCCTTGAATGTTATATTTCCTGTTTGACTTTTATATCTACTTTTGTTCCTACTTATCCATGAAAGTATCATTCGTTTCAATGCTTGCTTTTGGTTGATAGTGGTCCTTGAATGTTATATTTCCTGTTGGACTTTTATATTTCCTTTTGTTCCTATTTATCCATGAAAGTATCATTTGTTTCAATGCTTGCATTTGGTTGACTGTGGCCCTTGAATGTTATACTTCCTGTTTGACTTTTATATCTACTTTTGTTCCTATTTATCCATGAAAGTATCATTTGTTTCAATGCTTGCTTTTCGTTGACTATGGCCCATGAATGTTATATTTCCTGTTTGACTTCTATATCTACTTTTGTTCCTATTTATCCATGAAAGTATCATTTGTTTTAATGCTTGCTTTTGGTTGATAGTGGTCCTTGAATGTTATATTTCCTGTTTGACTTTTATATCTACTTTTGTTTCTCTTTATCCATGAAAGTATCATTTGTTTCAATGCTTGCCTTTCGTTCACTGTGGTCCTTTAACGGTATATTTCCTGTTTGACTTTTATATCTAATTTTGTTCCTATTTATCCATGAAAGTATAATTTGTTTCAATGCTTCCTTTTGGTTGACTGTGGTCCTTGAATGTTATATTTCCTGTTTGACTTTTATATCTACTTTTGTTCCTATTTATCCATGAAAGTATCATTTGTTTCAATGCTTGCTTTTTGTTGACTGTGGTCCTTGAATGCTATATTTCCTGTTGGACTTTTATATCTACTTTTGTTCCTATTTATCCATAAAAGTATCATTTGTTTCAACGCTTGCTTTTGGTTGACTGTGGCCCTTGAATGTTATTTTTCCAGTTTGACTTTTATATCTAATTTTGTTCCTATTTATCCATGAAAGTATCATTTGTTTCAATGCTTGCTTTTGGTTGATAGTGGTCTTTGAATGTTATATTTCCTGTTTGACTTTTATATCTACATTTGTTCCTATTTATCCATGAAAGTATCATTTGTTTCAATGTTGCTTTTGGTTGATAGTGGTTCTTTAAATGTTATATTTCCTGTTTCACTTTTATATCTACTTTCATTCCTATTTATCCATGAAAGTATCATTTGTTTCAATGCTTGTTTTTGGTTGATAGTGGTCCTTGAATGTTATATTTCCTGTTTGACTTTTATATCTACTTTTGTTCCTATTTATCCATGAAAGTATCATTTGTTTCAATGCTTGTTTTTGGTTGATAGTGGTCCTTGAATGTTATATTTCCTGTTTGACTTTTATATCTACATTTGTTCCTATTTATCCATGAAAGTATCATTTGTTTCCATGCTTGCTTTTGGTTGATAGTGGTCTTTGAATGTTATATTTCCTGTTTGACTTTTAAATCTACATTTGTTCCTATTTATCCATGAAAGTATCATTTGTTTCAATGCTTGCTTATGGTTGATAGTGGTCTTTGAATGTTATATTTCCTGTTTGACTTTTATATCTACATTTGTTCCTATTTATCCATGAAAGTATCATTTGTTTCAATTCTTGCTTTTGGTTGATAGTGGCCCTTGAATGTTATATTTCCTGTTGGACTTTTATATATATTTTTGTTCCTATTTATCCATGAAAGTATCATTCGTTTCAATGCTTGCTTTTGGTTGATAGAGGTCCTTCAATGTTATATTTCCTGTTTGACTTTATATCTACTTTCATTTCTATTTATCCATGAAAGTATCATTTGTTTCAATGCTTGCTTTTGGTTGATAGTGGTCCTTGAATGTTATATTTCCTGTTGGACTTTTATATCTACTTTTGTTCCTATTTATCCATGAAAATATCATTTGTTTCAATGCTTGCTTTTGGTTGACTGTGGTCCTTGAATGTTATATTTCCTGTTCGACTTTTTTATCTACTTTTGTTCCTATTTATCCATGAAAGTATCATTTGTTTCAATGCTTGCTTTTGGTTGACTTAGGCCCTTGAATGTTATATTTCCTGTTTGACTTTTATATCTACTTTTGTTCCTATTTATCCATGAAAGTATCACCTGTTTCAATGCTTGCTTTTGGTTGATAGTGGTCTTTGAATGTTATATTTCCTGTTTGACTTTTATATCTACATTTGTTCCAATTTATCCATGAAAGTATCATTTGTTTCAATGTTGCTTTTGGTTGATAGTGGTCCTTTAAATGTTATATTTCCTGTTTGACGTTTATATCTACGTTTGTTCCTATTTATCCATGAAAGTATCATTTGTTTCAATGCTTGTTTTGGTTGATAGTGGTCCTTGAATGTTATATTTCCTGTTTGACTTTTATATCTACTTTTGTTCCTATTTTTCCATGAAAGTATCATTTGTTTCAATGCTTGCTTTTCGTTCACTGTGGTCCTTGAATGTTATATTTCCTGTTTGACTTTTATATCTACTTTTGTTCCTATTTATCCATGAAAGTATCATTTGTTTCAATGCTTGCTTTTGGTTGACTGTGGTCCTTGAATGTTATATTTCCTGTTTGACTTTTATATCTACTTTTGTTCCTATTTATCCATGAAAGTATCATTTGTTTCAATGCTTGCTTTTGGTTGACTGTGGTCCTTGAATGTTTTATTTCCTGTTGGACTTTTATATCTACTTTTGTTCCTATTTATCCATGAAAGTATCATTTGTTTCAACGCTTGCTTTTGGTTGACTGTGGCCCTTGAATGTTATATTTCCTGTTTGACTTTTATATCTACTTTTGTTCCTATTTATCCATGAAAGTATCATTTGTTTCAATGCTTGCTTTTGGTTGATAGTGGTCTTTGAATGTTATATTTCCTGTTTGACTTTTATATCTACATTTGTTCCTATTTATCCATGAAAGTATCATTTGTTTCAATGCTTGCTTTTGGTTGATAGTGGTCTTTGAATGTTATATTTCCTGTTTGACTTTTATATCTACATTTGTTCCTATTTATCCATGAAAGTATCATTTGTTTCAATGTTGCTTTTGGTTGATAGTGGTCCTTGAATGTTATATTTCCTGTTTGACTTTTAAATCTACTTTTGTTCCTATTTATCCATGAAAGTATCATTTGTTTCAATGCTTGTTTTTGGTTGATAGTGGTCCTTGAATGTTATATTTCCTGTTTGACTTTTATATCTACATTTGTTCCTATTTATCCCTGAAAGTATCATTTGTTTTCAATGCTTGCTTTTGGTTGATAGTGGCCCTTGAATGCTATATTTCCTGTTGGACTTTTATATCTATTTTTGTTCCTATTTATCCATGAAAGTATCATTCGTTTTCAATGCTTGCTTTTGGTTGATAGAGGTCCTTGAATGTTATATTTCCTGTTGGACTTTATATCTATTTTTCATTCCTATTTATCCATGAAAGTATCATTTGTTTCAATGCTTGCTTTTGGTTGACTGTGGCCCTCGAATGTTATATTTCCTGTTGGACTTTTATATCTACTTTTGTTCCTATTTATCCATGAAAATATCATTTGTTTCAATGCTTGCTTTTGGTTGATAGTGGTCCTTGAATGTTATATCTGTTTGACTTTTATATCTACTTTTGTTCCTACTTATCCATGAAAGTATCATTCGTTTCAATGCTTGCTTTTGGTTGATAGTGGTCCTTGAATGTTATATTTCCTGTTGGACTTTTATATTTCCTTTTGTTCCTATTTATCCATGAAAGTATCATTTGTTTCAATGCTTGCATTTGGTTGACTGTGGCCCTTGAATGTTATACTTCCTGTTTGACTTTTATATCTACTTTTGTTCCTATTTATCCATGAAAGTATCATTTGTTTCAATGCTTGCTTTTCGTTGACTATGGCCCATGAATGTTATATTTCCTGTTTGACTTCTATATCTACTTTTGTTCCTATTTATCCATGAAAGTATCATTTGTTTTAATGCTTGCTTTTGGTTGATAGTGGTCCTTGAATGTTATATTTCCTGTTTGACTTTTATATCTACTTTTGTTTCTCTTTATCCATGAAAGTATCATTTGTTTCAATGCTTGCCTTTCGTTCACTGTGGTCCTTTAACGGTATATTTCCTGTTTGACTTTTATATCTAATTTTGTTCCTATTTATCCATGAAAGTATAATTTGTTTCAATGCTTCCTTTTGGTTGACTGTGGTCCTTGAATGTTATATTTCCTGTTTGACTTTTATATCTACTTTTGTTCCTATTTATCCATGAAAGTATCATTTGTTTCAATGCTTGCTTTTTGTTGACTGTGGTCCTTGAATGCTATATTTCCTGTTGGACTTTTATATCTACTTTTGTTCCTATTTATCCATAAAAGTATCATTTGTTTCAACGCTTGCTTTTGGTTGACTGTGGCCCTTGAATGTTATTTTTCCAGTTTGACTTTTATATCTAATTTTGTTCCTATTTATCCATGAAAGTATCATTTGTTTCAATGCTTGCTTTTGGTT